>JAQZBX010052109.1:0-19223 GCA_029593785.1 Cabassous unicinctus
ATAACTCCCTGGACTCTCTTTTTCTTCTTTCCTTCCTTACGTCCTTCCTTCCCTCATTTGTTTCCTTTTTTTTTTTCTTATGGTTTTCATAAAATTATTTTACAATCATATAAGTAATTAAATAGGGCATGTGTACATCTCAAAAACTATTATTTTGCAAAAAGTACATAAATATATATTACAAAAATGAGTTGATTTTTCCACAATTCATTGATGAAAAGATTTTATTCTAATAATATGATAGTACATAATATACATCAATTAACTTACTATTCAATAAAGTCATGATTACTCTAGTGAACAAGTATGTACTTCTGATGAAAAATAAAATTACAACCTAAAGAATATATGTATTAAAATTACTATCACCAAGCCATATTTTTTATTTGGAGCAGTCTTCCAGAGATAATTAAATTGCATATTCTTATATGCTCCATTTAATAAAACAGATGTTTAAAGTGGTTTAAATGTTAGTATAAAATATAATAAATCATTTCTTTTTCATGTCCAAGTATGTAAGATCTGTGAAGGCAGGGACCATGTATGAGTTATCTTCATCTTAACCACTCCTTATACCTCATGAGTGCTGAAATATTTATCCATACCCACTTATTTCTTCTACTCTTCAGATAAGGAATATGAGCAGATGATCTATTGGTTCTAGTTTAAAGGATATATTTTTATAGTTCTGATTATTTTATACCTCATATAAAACACAAAGGCCCAGTCATTAAGAGCCAGGGGTTTTTTTCAGTTGTGTAATAATTTAGCAGTAGACAGAAGAGAAGATTTTTATACAGATGTCTATAGCAGAAATTTAAGGTAAAGCCATAATATGTTGTAATATTTTAACTTTACACATTTAACCTTACTATTTTTAATTATTCCAAATGCAGTGGATTTATAACTGAGTAATTGCTTTCAAGTAATAGCTTGTTTACTCTATTGATTACTGTTTATGATGGTTTTAATAGAAGAAAAAGTGAAAGAATAGGGAAGAGACAGTGTCCTGCTGAGGATGATTAAACAATTAAATATCTTTTTCTAAGTTTCCTAAACCTGGGAACTAGTTATGATTTTGCTTTTATAATACAAATGTATGACTTTTATAATACAACTGTATCTGTCAGCTTAAAAGGGAAAGACTGTGACAGACTGACCCCTCTCTCAGAGATAGTACCTTTATGTTTTAACAGCAATAAGGTCTTTAAAGAATCCATTATAAATATTTTTTTAATAGTAAAATCAAGGAAACAAAGGAAGAGAAGTTACTTTTGGGGATCTTGGGAAAATTTCCATGTGGTGCCTGAATCTCTTGGCCCTTACGTCATTACATTTTTTTCCTTCTTAAGGAAACAGAAGGTGTGATGATTAGGTAATGTATCAACTCGGCTAGGTAATTGTGCCCAGTTGTTTGGTCAAGCAAGCACTGGGCTAATTGTAATACGAGGACATTTATTGGCTTTAGTCATCAGTGAGTTTACTGCATAGATGGGTGATTACATCTACATCAACCAGAAAGATTGCCCTCAGCAATGAGTGATGCTTTATCCAATCAGTTGAATGCCTTAAAAGGGGAAGTGATTTCAGCATTCAGAGAGAATTTCCCAGCTTATCTTTGGACAGCCAACGGTCTCCCAAAAACTCATCAAGGACCTTCACTGGACTTCCATTGAAGCCCCTGGTTTGCAGCCTGCCTGCAGAACCTGGACTTGTGCATCCCCGCGGTCACGTGAGAGACTCTTATAAAATCTCATACTATTTACAGATATCTCCTGTTGATTCTGTTTCCCTAGAAAACCCTGACTAATACAGAAGGTATTAATTTTTAACACTGTTCTTGAGCAAGATAAGCCAACAAAGGTCAAGCACTACTTCCTGTAAGATATCCAAGGCTATGCACCAAAAGAAATTAAATATTATTAAAATTATTTGCTTGAGGCTCTTTTGTTTCCAAATCATACAAAATACAATAGAAATGGAATCTCTCTGCAGATGGAAATGAAATATGATTATACCATAAGCCCACCATTGATCAACTCTCTCTCATGATAGCTAATAGATGAGGTCAGACAACCTCCTTTGCCAGAACAGTGGTAGAGAATTTCCTAAGGAATTTCAGCTATCTCATGCACACTTTCCATCACCACCCCCCACCCACCCCCCACGATCTATCAACCAGCTGCACCAGCTCAGGGTGCCAGGAGTAGCAAAGACTCCAACCCCCAAGAAGAGGCTAATGCAAGGTGGGTAATGGAATTTGATGGGGGAAAATGAATGAGGAAAGAAACGTGAATTATCTGTCTCTTGGTGTTCTGAAATTTTTGTCTTATTTCACTTTAAAGTTTGTGCACTAGATGGGGGAAGCGATGCATTTCCGAGTGTGGCACACCCTTGAAATGTTTTATTTTCCTGTTGGAGAATGAAAAGCTAATAAAAGCAACCTGATAAGGTAGCGACTATCTTTCCAATGTCCTTCTCATTTCTTTTCCATTTCCTTCTGTCTATCCTCCTTTTGCCTCCCATTACCTAAGTATCCCATTTGCCATGTTTTCTTGGGCACGAAATGTAGAAGTTCTTTGCCCCCTCCTAGATATGACCACTTGTTCTGGAAAGAATCCAAGTGCTACAGGTTTGTTCTGAAAGCATTCTGGCACCTTTGCTTCCTAGGCCATTTACATGCCACAACTCTGCCAAGAAAACACTCCTCTCCACCCCCTAGCTGATTTCCACTTGTCTTTTAGAGTTTATTTCAAATACTATTTCCTCATGAAAAACTGCATCAGAGACTGTTATGTCATCCCCTGGGTTCACTTATGTCTTTTTATACATTTCATAATTTTAATTAAATGTTTGGGTAATCAGTTTAATATCTTTCTCACCCATTGTAACAAAGTTCCCAGAAGTATCTATTTTATTCTCCATTGTGCCCTGTTCCTGTTGTTTAGTACAACATCAAGTGCACAGTGTGCACTGAGCAAATGTTGAGTCCATGAACAAAGATAGTGAACACAGAGAATCAGAAAACTTCAAAAAAGTAGGAATTCAAACCATTGCCCATACTGTTTTTTCCCATTCTCTATCCAAACTTTTCCTCTCTTTGCAACCTACATAATTCTCACACAGAATAAACTGAGAGAATATCCAAATGAATGATGGATTTATTAAATGTAAGAGTAGGAGAGTTTTTGTGTCATGCCATATGTGGAAACTGGTGCCAATGAGTCTGCAGAGAAACTGTCCTTTCAGTAGATCCTTTGGTCTCCTTATTTTGGGTTATAACCATTTGTAAATTGGAAAATTAGAACTTTTTTTTTTTTTTTTTTTGGTTCTTATAGTCCTTGAAAATCTCCATTGTTTACTCTGCACATGAAATACAAAAGTAAGCTTTGAGTAATGATTACCAGACAGGTAGCTATAAAAGGAAGGTATTAATATGGGATCAGTTGAAGATTAAAGAAACCACTCGCTGTTTTTAACAGAAAAGGGACTAAGTATAGGGACTTAGCTGCTTATAAAAGAGCTAAGAGTTGAAGGAGTAGGTTTTAGGCAAAACTGAGCTTTCAGGAATACTCCCAGAATACCACCACAGAAAGTGGCCGTTAAGGAATGAATTACCTCTACAATAATCAGGAAACTGGTGAATCAGGACGCTGCTGTCCCATCTGCTGCCTTAGCTGTGACCCAGTAATGAAGGAGCTACACTCAGAGATATTAACGCCACATGAACCAAATCTCAACAGCAAAATGAATGTCTTGAATGCATTCTCTCTAATCCCTTAACTCAGTTTTGAAATCAAGTATTATGCAACTATGTCTGATTGCAGATACTAACTCATATCCAGAGCCATAGGTGCAGGGAAGTTTAAGAAATGTTTTTATTCTTTCCTACCTCTGCAGAGCAGAGGTCAACTGAGTCAATCTACCACACGGAGGTAATCAGATATTCTTTAAGTGTGTTTAAGAGGGAAGGAAAAAGCAAAGATAGAAATCAGATATAACTGGAAATATCCTAGCATAGTAAGTCCCCAAACTGAATGATCCTAAGAATTTACCTGTGGAGATTTAGAGTAATGTCGATTTTAGGGTTACCCCTAGTGATTTTAGTATAGGTGATCTAGGGAAAGGCTGAGCTTTATACTGAAAAAGAAATCTTAGTTTGAAATCCTTTGTATGATAATGGATTCAGCGCTCTATGATTTATTAAATAAACAGTATATCCAATCTTTTGGAATCTGATAAGGTTATCAGACATTTCAACAACTTCTATAACAGCTTCTCACACCAACTGCAAATATTGCAGTAACTCAACAAATTCAATTATGATTCTAACTACCCAGAGTTACAGTCTGGTAACTAGCCTCTACAAGATTGCCCTTCAGGCACCAATGGCAGGTTGGGGGACCCAGGCCCCCTTCAATTCTGACCAACTGGTTAGAAAGTTGGGGATTCCCATCACCCATCAAGTTCAATAATTCACTAGAATGACTCACAAAATTATAAAAACTATAAAGCATTATACTTTTGATTATAGTGTTATCATAGTAAAAGGATACAAATAAGAAGCCAAAAGAAGAGACACATAGTGCAAGATCTGAGAGGGTCTCAAATGCCAAGCTTCTGTGTCCTTTCCACGTGGAGTCAGAACACGTCACCTGCCCAGCATAGTGATGTATCTTCTCAATCATGGAAGCTCCCTAGAACTTTGAGTGCCCTAAGTTTATATGGGGTCTCATTCTGTAGGCATGATTGATGGAATCAATGCCCGCATGGTTGAACTCAATCTCCAGCTTCCCTCCCCTCCCAGAGGTCAGGGAGTGGGGCCTGATGTAGGCTGATGTGGGCAGATGTGACATGGCTCAAAGCCCCAATTCAATAATCACCTGGCTGGTCTTTCTGGTGTGGTGAGACACCACCCTAAGCCTGCAGCTTTGAGTGGTCCCACCCTGTAACTATCAGATGTTCTCCTGGACCATCCATGAAGAACAAGACACTCCTCTCACCGGAAATCCAAAGATTCAGAGGTTGCTTCCCCAGGAACTGAGGACAAAGACCTGCCAAGATTTTCATTATGCTGCAGAATCATACTAATATATTTGGATTCTAATATTCCTCCATGCTGAGTACAAAGTAGGACTATGAGACCAGCAATGCTACTAGTTCCTTGAACCTCATGGCAGTACCAATGATTCCAGAAATATTATATGTCTTATACCAAGGGTTGCCTGGCATTAGATAAATATATCATGTCATATTCAGCAAGGAAGCAGCATGAACTGGAGCGATCCTAAGGATGAAATGTGTTAAACCAACATTAACATGTAGTACTCTGTGTTGCAGTGGAGACTATCACCAATCATAATGTCAATATCTAGGATTCACCAAGTTTCATCAGCTCTCTATTAATTTTTATAGAGACATTTCTGAGGATATCAAGAAGTGCTGTCCCAAGAAAGAGCATCTGGTCCACCTGGGTCTTCAGATGAATAAGTTATTTTCATACTCACTTTACAGAAGAAACAGTATTCTTAAATAGATTTTTTCCAATTGAATTTTAAGACTTTGCAGCACATTATTTTCAAGATATTTTCTTGGAGCAGCTGTTGAGGTGGTTTGATCAGTAACATAATTGTAAATTATAAATCAGCCATAGAAATTTGTGGCATTTTTCACCCAGAGCTGATTGAAAGTATAATATTAGAAGTATATCTTCAGGGAAGCAGATATGGCTCAAGCAATCGGGCTCCCGTTTACCATACAGGAGGCCCAGGGTTTGATTCCCAGGGTCTCCTGGTGAAGGCAATCTGGCCCATGCAGGAGTGCTGGCCTGATTGGAGAGCTGGTGCAGCAAGATGATGCAACAAAAAGAGACACAGAGGAGAGACAATAAGAGACGCAGCAGACTAGGGAGCTGAGGTGGCACAAGAGATTGAGCGCCTCTCTCCCACTTCGGAAGGTCCCAGGATTGGTTCCCAGTGCTGCCTAAAGAGAAGACAAGCAGACACAGAAGAACACACAGCAAATGGACAGAGAGAGCAGACAGTGAGTGCAAAATCAACTGGGGGGTGGGTGGAGTAATAAATAAATAAATCTTTAAAAAAAAAAGTATAGCTTCAAATACTAGTCACATAAAATTAAAGTAAAAGTAGATTATTTATAATTTTTTAAAATTTCCAAAGCAACTTTTAAACTGAAAAGATCAGTTGAAACCCTTTAGTGTGATTACAATATTTTTGTTGTCGTTTTTAAGCATATAGGAATGACTTTACAACTGTTTGTACCCATCAGTTTTGTGAAGGATGAGCCTCCATTTGGGTGTTGTTAAGAAAATGTGCCAGCATTTCATAAGTTTACAGCTCCCACTGTTAATTTCCTACCTATTTGTGAATATTTACTATGTTGAAAATACCATTTGAGACCTAAATAAATGAGGAGAAATTGCAGTAAAGTAAGATGTTTCTGGAACTCAAATGTATTCACTGAATGCATTTTTTTCTGTCACTCTGACAGTAAAAGAAGGTGTCAGTCATAAAAGAAAGTGAAATGGCTCCATGTAAAACATATATAGTAATGTATTTTGTATATTTGTGTTTTTAGAAAAAGGACTTACAATGGGATGTAATTCCCTAAAATATTTACAATTATAAAGAAACAGCAGTTATGGAAAACTATTAAATCCTAGGGAGGCTGCTTTCATTCCTAATCTGTAATATATAAAATGAAATTGAAGATGGATAGAAAACATTATTCAAATTAAAGTTTCAACATTGTGTCCTTAAATATCTGGAGTAGATTTTTGTATATTGTGAGAATTAAGGATCCAATTTCACCTGTTAATATATGGATACTCGTTTTATTTCAGCTCTATTTATTGAACAATTCCACCTTCCCTCACTGAACTAGAAAGCCACTTCTGTAATTTTTCAAAGTGCCACACATTTGTTGGCCTGTTTTGCTGTTCTCTATTTAAATCCATTAATCAATTTTACAATCCCTGTACCATTGTTAATCTGTCTTTATAGCTTGTCCTAAAAGCTGGAAGAGCAAGTCTCCCCAGCCTCTTACTCTTCTTCAGAAATATCCTGACTATTCACAGCCCTTTATTTTTTTAATAATTTTTAGGATTTTATTAACCACCATGAAAAATTCTGTTGGTTTTCTAATTATTGAAATCACAACTATTTTATAGATCTATTTGAAAAACTTACATCTTTATAGTACTGGCTTCCTATTCTTGAAAATTATGCATCTGTTTATATACAGTCTTTAATATTGTGTAATAATATTTTATCATTTTCCTTACAGGGTTTTGTACATATTTTTGTAGACTTATTCCTAGAAAATTGAGATTTCCTGATGTTAACTGAGATTGACGTCTTCTCCTTAATTAATTATGTTTCCTTGTAAATTGTTGCTGGTATAAAGAAATACAACTGACTTTGACAAACATCTTATACCTAGCCTTCTTGCTGTACTTTCCTATTATTTTTTAACAATTTGTAGATTGCTTACCTATATAAATGATCATAATATATACAGTTAATCTATTTTAATTTTTCTCCTTTCCAATTGAATTTTTCTTATGATTTTCTGTACTGTCTAATGACTTCTATTCAATGTCAAATATAATCATGAGGGGAGCAGATGTGGCTCAAGCCATTGAGCTCCTGCTTCCCACATGGGAGGTCCCGGGTTCAGTTCTGGTGCCTCCTAAAAAATAATAATAGTAATCATGACACTAGGCATCATTGTCTCATTCATGGTTTTCTAATGAATGCTTCTAATGTTTATCTATTTATTAAGTCACCTCCAGGTGTTATCTAGATAATCTTCATTAGAGTGAAGAAGGTCCCTTACATTTGTAATTTCCTATTCATTTTTATTATGAATGGGTTAGCTGGTGTGTTATATGCTCTTTATCAGATAGTTCAGCCTTCAAGACCAGGATAGCCTTGATCTACTGTACCATCTGCCTCCCCACTGTGGGACGTTAGGTTTTACCAGTGAGAAACCTGTCAAAACATATTTCCTTTGACTTTGCAGACAGGAACGCTAATATTTTTAAACGATCAGAGTTCCATTTCCTCACTCCTGCTCTTTCTTTGTTCCCCTTCAACCCCTTGAAATGAGAGAAGGACTGGAAGTAACACATATCACCCTAAGAAGTGTGGCACCTGCATACAAAGTGCTATCATTTTAAACACATACTTAAAAAGCTTAAAGCAGTAAATGCTGAGGATGCTAGTTTTGTCTGGATGTACTATGCCAAAAGTGTCAGAGAACTAGGCAAAGGGGGTTGAAGAATACCCCAACTAATTGCACCGTTGTTTCACTGGGTTAGCCAGTGGGAATCAGCTGGTGGTTGATACCATCAATCTACTCTAGAGCTAAATATCTGAGAAGCGGACTTACCAGTTACTATTTGGAAAGACATCAAATTGAATTTAAAAATGCCACTCCCACTGTTTTTAACAATCACCAGGTCTGGATAGATATTTCTCCAGCATGAAATCTGTGCACAGACATACAAAAAAACTAGAGGACACAATATCCTAAAGACCATTGAATGGAAACCGTGGCCCAATCTTTACCAAAAATCCAAATGGTTACTGCCATCGATGTTTCTCCAGAAGGACAGCTTTACTTCCAATTACAATGCAGAGATCACAGCCAACACAGCTGCCACAAAAGCACATGGAATTGTGTCTTCTATAAACTTAGCATCCCCCAAGGAGACTAACTGCATACTTACACAGAAACTGATTGAGACTCTGAAGTTTTTTGGAGTTTTTGAAGAGGAAGACAAACTGCAGTGCAGGATTTTAATTTTGGGAAAATTAAATAACTGGGGAAAAAGTGGATATAAGAAATCAGTAAAAGCAAAAATGTCCTATAATCTGTAATTGAAAATATTGGAGGAAAAATGTTTCCATGCAGATCTTACAGATAAAAAGTACCTACAAAAGGAGTTGATAATGATGCATTGTGTGTTGTACCAAGACATATTGACTGAAGTGACTTTTTCATCTCATTCTCTGATAAACTGAAATTACAGAAAGAAGTAAGAGATTTAAAAGCTGTCAACGAGGCATTTGTACCAGTTATCAAACTGTTTTGATGGGATAGAGATTGATATTTTGTTTTAAAGATTAGCACTGCAGACTATTCTAGAAGATTTGGACCTATAAGATGACAATTTGCTTAAAAAATTAGATGTAAGATGCATAAGAAGTCTTAATTGTTGCAGGGTAACCAATGAAATTTTACATTTTGTGCCAAACATTGACAACTTCAAGTTAACTCTGAGAGCTCTTAAACTGTGGGCCAAACCCACAACACCTATTCCAACATGCTAGGTTTCCTCAGTGGTGTTTCCTCAGCTATGCTAGTAGCAGGAACTTGCCAGCGTTATCCAAATGCAACAGTATCAACTACTGTACATAAACTTTTCTTGGAATTTTCTAAACGGTATGAGTTTAGATTATATTAAAATAAAATTGGTTGTAGAAACTGAAAAAAGAATATACCATTGGAAAATGATTTATAAAGGCAAACAGAAAAAGGAAAAGGAAAATTATATTCTTGGCATATTAATTAATATGTGCAAATGGGTCCTGTGGAATAGGAGCAAGAACCCATAAGAAGAGAACAGATTGAAATAAAAAGATGAGCCAGATGAAAAGAAAAAAAAAAAAAAAAGACAAGTAAAAACATTCTGTATGTGATCAAAAGATTCAGAGAAATCAATAATTAAATAGAAGAAATTAGATCAACATAGGAGACAATAAGTAGAATAATATGTTTGAAGAGAATTTCCAGAATGCCGAAAAATATTACAAATAACAAAATAAAATTCAGACATGAAAAGAAGAGGATGGAGATGCAGCTTAACCATTACCGCTATTACCAGGAAACACTACCAAACAATTGGAAAAAGTGGCATAATAAACCAAATCATAACTGAGGAAAATTTTCTGTCACTGAAAATAGGAATAAATGTATACATCAGAATGCCACACCATTGTGACATAATGAATGAAAGGAGAAACCAAACCCTCTAATCCTAGCAATATTTTCAATGCAAAATATAAAGAAAAAAAAAACAAAAAAAATTTCAGAGATAAAGATTCATAAATTGTCATAAAGTGCATGGCTAATCAGTCTTTTCCATTGTATCACTTAGATATCAAATAAAAACAGACCTATGTTACAAAGTTTTAGGAAAAAAAGCAGTGGCTTGCATTTTTTCATTATGTAAAATGATTTTACATAATAGATTTTTTTTCCCTTTGGAAATTGGTCAACTGGGCTTCTCATTATAATGTCTTCGTGACTTGCTTGTCTGCAGGAAAGAATGTTAGCCAGTGGACTTGAGAACACAATTTACTTCACAATTATGTTAGTAAATTCTGATTGCATACATCCATCTTGACAGCCTAGTTGGCTTGAGTCTGCCCCTGAGATTAGATCAAGATTTGCTGTCAAATCATGTTTCCAAATCCTCAGGACCAAGTCCAGATTCCGAACAATGGCAAACACTCAAAGGCAATGATTTTAACACTTGTGGAACATCTGCACACGCACATCCCTCCCCAGTCACAAGAATCCTGAGTTCAGGCAGGGTGGGTGGGTTTAGTTTGAGAAACCACGTTCAAAATTGCCAAAGGAAAGCATACACTTTTTATCAAAAAGAATGTGGATTATAACAGATTGAGGTAATACCTCACCACAAGGCTTCTAAAGGATCCCCCAGGACTGTACAGACATTCTGTCTCTTTGAACATCTTTCCAAAATTTTAATAGATCAGGGTTCAATTTTATAACCTTTTTTCAGAAAATATTGAACCAATATTATATTTAGTCTTCCAATTTGAGACCATGGGGTTTCATTTCCCTTTATTCAAAATTGGGATACTTCTTTCAGTACCATATTTATTTTCTACATTTAAGTCTGTCTTCTCAATCCTTTTATTCTCTTCAAAAGAGCCTCAGGTTGCAAAAATAATTAAAAACACAAACAAAATGAAGCAAAACTCCACCGCCCAGGGATAAGCATTTTTAATCTTAAATCTGTTCAAATCCAGGATTTAGTTCAATTAATATAATAAACATTGACTGCCCTATATTAAAATCCTATTATCAGAAGATCTTCTTGCTTTAACGTTGAATAATTACTGTATAGGTTCAGAACACAGGGTTTCTGTGTTAACTAGTTAACTGTGTATCCTTAAATAAATTATTTAACCACTTTAGCCTATGGTTCTTAGTCTGGAAGTGATGGTGTTACTTTGATTCATCACTTAGGTTCCTTTTTCTCTAATGTCCTAGGATTCTTTAGTACTTCTATGTTATGTTGGTTCATTTTCAAATTTCACTGCAAGGAGATCCTATTAGAAGTTAAGAGATCTTTGGCCTGTTTATGTTAATAGTCATGTTTATAGGAAAACATTGTCTTATACCTCATGAAGCAATCACCTAGATGCATTCATAATCATAATTGAGGGCAAAAAATTATTCTACCACAGTAAAACTTTTAGATAGATAATATTTGTCTTTTTGTGAGGAAAGATAAGGGGAGAAGAAACTAAATGGCTATATTTGAATTTCTCAGATAAATTAACTTTAACACAGAAATTTCATAAATCTTGCTTCAAAAGGGATTTTTATTAAAATCTGATGTTTGATTTAAAGAGAAACTATACACTAATCAATTGCAAAACTGCAAAAACATTCATTTTATGTTATTATAGTGATATGTCTTCAGTTCACCGTTTTCGCTCAAGAATTTATGGCTAACAAATATGACCTAATTAACACCAAAGAAAGTTCTCAGTAAAGACTCAGTTTATTGTTCCCATCAATTTTGAAGGAAGGAATACATTGAGAAAGCCACACTTACAGATTCATTCCTCAGAAAACTCCATTTTCTCATTTCTTTTTTTTTTCAGTTCATTATATTCATGATGATGGTCACTAAATACAACAATTTTATTTAATTTAAATAAAATCCATTCAATATAATTTTTAACAAATTAATGTTTTCAGAAGAGTCATGTATAAAAGTTTTATTGTTAAATTGACCATTGACTAATGTAAATTATATGCAAACCATTATTTCAAAGTCAAAAGTGAAATGAAAATTCTGAAAAATATTCAAATTTTATCCCATTTACAACACCTTTCATTAGCGTGGTACATTTGTTACCATTGATGGACATATATTTGAAGCATTGCTACTAACTATGGTCAATAGTTTGCATTATAGTTTACATTTTGTACCGCATATTTTTATAGGTTTTGACAAAATATATAATGGCCTGTATCCATCATTGCAGTGTCATTCAGAACAATTCCAATGTCCTCAAAATGGGGGAAGGTGTGGGAGGGGGAGGGGTGGGGTATATGGAAATCCCCCTATATTTTCGATGTATCATTTATGGAATCTAAAGCTTCTTTAAAAAGAAAAGAAAAAAAGAAAAATAATATTCAAATTTTGAGGCAAAAGTACAATTTACACCTTGAAATATTTGGGCAGTTGAAAAAATTCTTTTAATTCTTGGTTTATAAAGATTTCAATTTCATTTTCTTTATGCATATTGTCTTTGAGAGTTCACATCTCTCTGAGACTTAACAGAGAGATTAAAACCAAAATTTTAGGAAGATATTTTCTAATACCCATATGTTTAGCATTCCTGAAGCAGGATAAACACAAATACAAACATATATACACACATACACCACACCAACGTACATCATTCCTAAATTACCAAGACCAGTAGTGAAGAAAAAAAATCTTAAAAGCAGCCAAAGAGAAAAAGAGGAAATTACTTACAGGGGAACAAAGATTAAAATAATTGCCTGACTTCTCATCAGAAACAACTTTAAAGTGTTTCGAGACAATAAAAATTCAACCTAGACTTCTCTGGCCAGTGAAAATGAAGGCAAATAAAGAATTTCTAGATAAAAAAAATCTGAGAAAATTTACTACCACACACCTGGATTAAAAGAAATGTTTTAAAAGTTCTTTAGGCTTAAGGAAAATAATACCAGATGAAAACTTAGACTTATAAAAATTAATTGAGTGCCAGTAATGGAAAATATATATGAAAATACTTTATTCCCATTTTTAACTTATTCAAAAGGTAATTGGGGAGCGGGTGTAGCTCAGCGCTTTGAGTGCCTACTTCCACGTACAAGGTCCTGGGTTCAATCCCCTGTACCTCTTATAAAAAAAGATAATTGACTGTTTAAACAAAATCATAATAATGAATTGTGGGTTGTATTAGTTAGGGTTCTCTAGAGGGAAAGAATGGACAGGAGATATATATAACTATTATGAGATTTTTATAGGAATTGTCTCTTGTGACCCTGAGGATGCACAAATCCAAATTCCATAGGGTAGAACTAGCTTTTGGTGTCACCGTAGAAAACTCAGAGAATTTAGAAGGGGAAAATGTGTGGGTAACAGCTGAGTCTGTCACCCTAGATTGCATCGACCCTGTCTGCATGGAGAGACAAGAGGGAATCCCTAATGTGGGGCGGTTACCCCCGAGCTGTGTAATTTTACTCTCAAGGCTAGATGTAAAGCACGCCCCCTGGTGGTTCTACCCATTGACTGTTTTTGTGTCACATAGGACTGCAGTTGTCACTGGAAAACACATAACAGCTTTAGCTATTGTCTTTTATACTGTTGCTGTGAAATGTGGATGCAATACTTGTCCTATGGTCAACGTAAACCACTAAGTGGGGGTGGATTGTGGGAACCCAGGACCCCTCCCCCAAGTCCTCAACAAGAAACTGTCTGCATGACCTAGACATAACTTAAAGATTATCAACCCTCCTCAGAGAGAAGAGAATGCATAGATGGTATCATTAACTATAATCTTCCCAAAGCAGAAAACTTCCTTGGTAAAGGTCCTTACTATGAGCATAGTGAAAACATCACCACACCCCTTGTGCACGCTTCACGTGACCCTAGCAGGAACTCTGTTCTCATACCCTATGAAATGTCCTTGTTTGGAAACCCTTTATATCACCCCTCATTTCCCTGTCTCTTTGCAGAGCACTATTTTCATTCTCTGACTCGTGGCCTCACCACCTCATGCCCTTCAGGAGTTGGGTTGTAACACCCTGTGATTAAAGTCAATGGGAAACGGCAACAAACCAGTCCAGGCAGGACTACCAATGACTCAGAAACTTCAAGAATGAAGGTTTGGGTCACCCTAGAAGGCAAAGAACTACAGCCATCTGAGGTGCTTGTTGGGGTAAAGGGAACATGAAATGGTTAGGAAGAATAAATACAAACTGTGACCATGTGACCAGTTCAGAAACAAAGACTATAATGGGATGTAGTGGTTATGAATATTTCTTCCTTGTTATGTTTGTATATGTACATAAAGCAAATATCTTTGTTTTCTTCCCTATCTTATCCCCTTACTATATGGCATAAGTTGTATTGGTTTCAGAGTATTTAAAGTTATAGGATATAAAATTTAAGATTGAATATTACCCAAGGACTTTCACCCTATTCTGGAGAGATTTTGTGCATTTCCAGCCATACACAGGATTGTTGAATATTTTTAGGAGAAAAATATGACTGTTTTTATTTAAATTTAAAGATTAAGTATGGTTTAAGGTGATGTGTATGGCTGCTAAGTTGACAAGGGGTGTACGGTGATGTATTAGGTTCATGTGTCATCTTGGCTAGGTGATGAGGTCCTGTTGTTTGGTCAAGCAAGCACTGGCCTGATTGTCAATGTGATGAATTTCATGGATTTAAGTCATCACTAAGTTGATTGCATCTATGGCTGATTACATCTACAATCAACTGAGGAGATTGCCTTCAACAATGAGCGCTATCTCGTCCAACCAGTTGAAGGCGTTGAAAGAAGTCATGATTTCAGCAGTCAGAAGAGAGAATTTCCATCTCTGTATCTCTACTTCAGCCAGCCAGCTTCTCCTGAGGAATCCATCAAAATCTATCAGTTTCCAGCTTGAAGCCTGCCCTACAGAATTTGGACTTGTGCATCTGAACAGATGCATGAGACAATTTTTATAAAAATCCCATAATATTTATAGATATCTCCTGTTGGTCCTGTTTCCCTAGAGAACCTCGCCCAATACACCTGTTGACATAACTTGAGTGCTTGGAAACAGCCATGAATAAAGTCAAACAGACACGTGGCTGAGAAGTGTAGTCAGAGCCCGACAGTATTATTGAAGCTCCTGGATCCCAATTTTTCAAAGGGCCATTACATTTTCTCGTTTGAGTTGGGTGTTTGTCTCTTGCTATCAAAAGAGCACTGATGAGACCTTCACGTTAATCTATAATATCTAGTTAAATATGTATTCAATTAACAGATACTATCAAGACATGGCAAGCAAGGGGTGGAAGAGGAACATGTTCTCTGCCCTCAGTGATGATGCCAGAAATACAAAACACACCATGATGAAATGTATGCACTGCAGACCCTCTGGCAAGTAGTTTAGGAGTATTGAGTTATCTATGCAGCAATGATTAGTTGGTTTAGTGCCCTGAAAAATAACAGATATTTAAGAGTTGTGAATAGAAGGTTGAAAGTGATGAAAAGTAGACATGGCCTGAATAACATTGCATGACATGAGTCACCATTTCACCTTGCTGCCAGGACGCCAGGTATCCTACCCTGCAGCTGCTTACCTGTCCACACCTTTCAGAGAACTCAAATCCTGGACTTGTAAATGAGGTGTGCCAATACAACTATTTTGAGAGATGGAGATTTTTTTTAAATTGCAGTGAAAATTTTAGAAAATAATCTTTATGGGAAATAATAGAAAAATGGGGTTCTTGGGAAAATTCATTTAACCTACAATCCCTGTGAGCACTGACACATATGTAAGAAATAGATACAGTTAAAATAGTGCTGTGTCTTTTTATTATAATGCACTTGGCTGCAGACAACAAATTTAGAATAAAAATGATTAAGTTTAAAAATCATTTAAACTTCATGATAATCTGTTGTCCAAGAGACCATGTAAGCACAAAACTAAAGTTGAATTCTTTCATTACTGAAGAGCCACAGAAAATTATGAATGCGATTTAATTAAAGTATTTTCTAACAGTATATTGGAAAACAAAATTGAAAAACTTTTCATTGCTTTGAAAATTATTTCACATGTGTGAGTATTTTAGTTTGCTAAGAGCTGCTGTGAGCAGTATACCAGAAATGGGTTGGCTTCTTAAATGGGAATTTATTAGGTGAAAAGCATACAGTTCTGAGGCCATGAAAATGTCCACATCAAGGCATCGTTGTGGAGGCCGTCTCACCAAAGTTCGGCTGCTGGGAATCCTGGACTCCTGCCACGTGGCAAGACACAATGGTGGTTCTGCCAGTGCAAATCTCTGCCTACTTTCTCCCCAAGCACAGCTGTGGGCAATTAGGCATATGGCTCTTCTTTCTCCTCTCCTCTCCTCCAGGCCTCTCTTCTCAGCCTTTTGGAGGCCCTTTTCTATGCCTCTGTGTTCCACTGATTCCAGCCTCTGGCCTCCGGGATCTCTCTCTCAGCCTCTTGGGGTTTCTCTGTCTCTGCCACTTTTTCCCTGTGTGTCTCTGCTTTCAGTCCACCCTTTATAAAGGACTCCAGCAAAGGGACCAAGAACCACCCCGAGTCATGCCTCGCTGAAGCAATCAATCAAGGGCCCCTAACGGAATCCAATCCAATCTAAGGGTCCCACACCCACAGGAATGGATTAGCTCCAAGAACATAATCCTTTCTGGGATCCACAAAAAAGTTTCAGACTGTCACAGGGAGCATTATAATAACCAGCTTTTGAAAAGTATGCCATCATCTTCACAAAAAATTTAAAAGTTATGATCAAGCTTGGCTTAGTAAACCTTACTGGAAATCTTTTATTCTTAATATATTGTCAGAAAATTGACTAGGATACTATGAAGTATATACATATGGCTATAGATTATAAATCAGTATAGACAGTATCTCCATGGATAATTATTACCACATGGTAGTTTTATTTTATCACATATAAGTCACCAAATGGAAAAAGTATTTTCCTAGTTAAAAATATCTTTTATGTCTAATACCTCCACATTTCTTGGTGATTAAGCAGTCTAATTATAAGTAATTATAAAAACGTTATAAGTAATTACTTTATAAGTAATTATAAAAACGAGAAGAGTCTCAAGAACCTTATAAACAAGCTGGTGATAAGTTCATAGTTAAATAACATCAAAATATTTATATTAAAAACAAATGATGAGACACCAGGGAGAAGGCCACATGATGACTGAGGCAGACTGAACCCCAAGTATGGTCGACAAACCACCAGAAGCCAGGAAAAAGCAAGGATGGATTCCCCCTTACAGGTTTTGAACTTTTACCGTTCAGATCTGTAAGACAAAAAATTTCTGGATTAAAAAAAAACAAAAAACAAAAAAACAAATGATGTGGTTAAATAGAAAATGTCAGTGTGGTAGGGAAAATAAGTTTATTGAATTTAATATGAAGTTACAAATAATTGGGCTTAAAATATAGAGAACTAGGAATATTAAAGACCTGCAGCATTAACAAAGAGTAAAAGAATTTTAATATACCTCCAGAAAATATACCTGTAATGAATTTCTTAATTTCCTTATGTAGAATCTCATGTTATAATTTTCAAAATAAGATACAGAACTTACCATACAGCAGTGATAAAACATCTCCTTTTCCAAACACTGATGTTTTTTGTTTACATTGCTGTTTTTTGTTTGGTTGTTTCTGTATACACACACATATTCTTCTTGAAGAATGAGGCATTGAGACAAAGCAGCTTAGAATTCAACAGCTGTCTTCAACACATAGCAGCCTAAGTGGCCTATGCATAAGTTAAAGGTTAACAACCCTCCCCAGGAGGAAAAGAGTATAAAAATGTTATCATGAACTAGGATTGTCCCAAAACAGTAAACATCCTTGGTAAATGTCCTTACCAGTGTAGTGAAAACATCACCAGACCCAATGTGTACACGTCACAGTGACCCTAGCAGGAACTCTGTTCTCATACCCTATGGAATGTCCTTGTTCTGAGACCCTTATATATCACCCCTCATTTTCTCATCTCTTTGTGGAACACTAACTTCATTCATTCTTTGACTAGCTGCCGTCAAAGATTCTCTCCTGTCCATAAGTCCCAATAAAGCTTATGCCTGACTAAATGCCAGGTATATTCTTTGGCCTTGCGGTCTCACCAACGGGTGTCCTTCAGGAGTTGGGTTGTAACAATTGGCGAGCCACAGCCAGGAGACTGAAGGACCACTGGCAGTAGCAAGCATGAGCTCAGGGAAAGGAGAATCCACAGGGGAAATCGCGGGTTGCCCTAAAACGTTCATGTGGGGGGTGGCTGCCCTCCAGGACGAGTGAGGGCTACTGAGAGAATATGGGGTCGCCCACTTGCTTGACTGTTGTGGAACTCTGCATGAGTAGGTGGTTGCTCCGAAAACACTGCTGGGAGTAGCAGTTAACTAAGATAGGGAAAGCTTTCCTGCAGCAACTCCGTGAACCCCTTGCTACCTGGTTGGTGCACTTGTAGTAACTTTAACCTGGACAACTCTCAAGAAAAAATAAAATAGAAAAAAATGCTAGCAGCTTTTGTAAGCCTGCAATTACAAATATATTACAAAACTGAAAGCTCATAATACTTGTGTAAACTATGGAAGAGTTTAAATGGGATGTTATTTTGACAATGTTTTAAGTTTCATCACATTTTATTTTGATCAGAATTTTATCAAGGTGTTAAAATGAGCTTTCAGTTTTGAATCAAGCTTACTCCTGAACTTCGAGTCTAAGTGTACTTCTGATAAGTAATCCAGAATACATAAATGTTAAATGTCAGTCTGTCTAAAATGCTAAATTAGTACTTAACTGCATTTATACTGCTCAAGTATTCCTAACTGGTTGCTGGTTACGAATGAAAGTGTTTCCAAGAATGAGCTTGCATATTACAGGCAACACTGATTCCAGAGATCTTAAAAGCAGTAAAAATCAGAGATGTGAAAGGACGGAGAGCTCGGACACAGCCATACAAAAGGAGTGAGGATTTTTTTTTTTTTTTTGGATTATAAAAATGTCTTCTTTAATCAAGGGTTTTAATATGGAACAAATTTCTTGAATAAAATGGTAAGTTTCCAATACATTGAAACGTAAAGCCACAAGTCACCACACATAAAACACCCGGCTGGGGAAAAAAC
>JAQZBX010052110.1:0-19212 GCA_029593785.1 Cabassous unicinctus
AACAGACCTTCTATTTTGTTTTTATATAAGGGATTAAAGTTGAATCAGTCTACAGTGGTTCTCTACCTTGGCCATCTGTGGAACCTCCTGGGTAGCTATGAAAAATACTGCTGCCTGTGTCCCCCTCTGGACATTCTGACTTAACTGGCCTAAAGTGTGGCCTGGGCATCAGGAATTTTTAAGGCTTTTTCATTGCTGCAGAAATGTAATACTGTCCACATGCAGCTAGTTTATTAAGCAGACTAAGCAATGATGAACCTTAACGCAGCTGTTTACAGCAGCCTTTGAAGGCACCCAGATAACACTCAAATTGATCTCTGCCGCTTTTTAGCTAGTATATATGAGCTATTCCTGAAAATACATTGCTTTAAACACACATACAGCCCAGTTTCTCACTGGCATATAGAACAAGAAGGTATTATCTATTCCCAAAAGAGGGTCAAAAGTCAAAAGGAGAGGTTTTAAAATATGTGGAGGTATAAATAGTCATTTAAATTCACAATAATGACAACAACAATAAATAATAATAATAATAACAATGTGGGAAGATATATTATCAATGAGCAACATTTCAGAAGATTGTTAGCTTCTCAACCACTGAAGGTAATAGCACAATAATCCCTGTCCCCGATCCACCAATTCCCTAGCTCCAGCTTCTCATAGCAATTGATGTTCTTCTGAGAAAAGCAAATATGCCCATGAATAAAGCCTTCAGCCCCTTGAAGTTCTTAGAAAGCAAATTAATCCATATGGTAGATTAGAAATATAAAGACTAAAGTGGGGGTGGTGACTCATGGTGGCAGCAGGAATAGAAACTTGATGATTTAAGAATATGTAAGTGGCTCTTGGCAACAGGGGTCAGCTGTGGGCTTTAAACCCCTCTGGGCTTTTCAGCCGTGGGAGTCCTAATTAAAGGCATAATAGAAATAAACTTGTCATGGCCACAACAAGCTACTTAATCTGGTCCTGCTAATAACAGCCAATTAAGTTTGCATTATGAAATGATTTCTAAAATTGAAGGTAGCGGACTTTTAATTATGGGTTGTTTGAAAACAAAGATTTTGAATCAAGGCTTTAAGCATTACCCTTGGTATGTGGTAACTAGTTCTGATCTTTCTAAAATTACATCCTGTACCTAAATTAGCAAATCAAATTGTTGTGTAAATTGGATATGGGAGATTAGTCTTATGTTTTTATATTATATGTCTTTATATTATTTCATCCTCTAGACATTCCATTGTTTCTTGATTAATTTTAATCAAGATAGAAATGGCCTTTTATCTCCATTTTTCCCAGCACTAATTCTAACTACCTAACATTTGTTTGAATTTGGATTTAATAAATGCCTCCTTCTCAACTCCCACAGCTAGCATTTAAACTAGTGGATGATGATAAAGATATATAAAGATAAAGAGGGAAGGGGAACATTAGAATTACCTATATTAGGTGTGCTGTATGAAGATATGTGAAGTGTTTTTATTTCACTCTGCCTGTGGACGTCTAAGATGAATAAATATCATACTGTGTCTAAGATCACAGCAGAAAGAGCTTCAATTTAGCCACAGGCCTCTTACTGTAAACATAATTTCCTGTCAACAGAAGTAATGAAACCATTCCTTCCAAATGCACATTTTAGAATTCCTCCATTTATCTATCTTGGATTGTGTTTTAGTTTCCTAGGCAAACACCATGAAATGGGTCATGTTAAACAATGGAAATTTATTCACCATGGTTTTGAGACCAAGAAAATGTCCAAATCAAGGCATCATTAAGGTGATACTTTCTTCCTAAAGACCAGCTGCTGGCAATCCTTAGCTCTTCTGTCACATGGCAAAGCACATGATGGTGTCTGCTGGTCTTTCTCTTCTCTTCCAGGTTTCTTTGCTTTTAGCTTCTTGCTTCAATGACGTTATCTCTCTTTTTCCAAACTGCATTCTCTTATAAAAGACTCCAGGAATAGGATAAAGACCCATCCTGATTGAGGCGGGACACACCTTAAAGCAGTTTCAACTCTCCACAGATTGTTTGCTTTGTTTCGTTATATAAGGTTACTTCTTTAGATGCATAAAGGAAATAATAAAATATATTCTGTGGATGTTTAATAAAAGAGTTTTTATCTGTAGAGTTGATTTAGGTGTAAATCACAGTGTTAGTCTACAACACTGTTCTCAAACTACCTGGTGGGCTGGTGAAAACACAGATCCCTGAACCCACTTCCTGAGTTCCTAAGTCAGTAGGTTTGGGGTGGGGCCCAAAATTTTACATTTCTAACAAGTGTCCAGGTGATGCTGCTGCCACTAGGCCAGAGAACGTATTAAAATACAGATCTATTGCAACAAATAAAACAGCAGCTTCAAATATCATAATCTGGGAATGCATGACCAATTTAGGAATGAACTAAAGTCTTTTATGGTGCACTCTAAGAATATGATTCCATAGGAGGAGAAGCATGTAACTTTCCCATGATCCAGTCTAACATATGAGAATATGTTCTGTGATAGTACCTAATTTCTTTCCTGCTGTTTAAATTGCAGTCACATTGATGA
Source organism: Cabassous unicinctus (assembly GCA_029593785.1). Classification (NCBI taxonomy): domain Eukaryota; kingdom Metazoa; phylum Chordata; class Mammalia; order Cingulata; family Chlamyphoridae; genus Cabassous; species Cabassous unicinctus. Next base: position 2,547 of record JAQZBX010052110.1, read on the forward strand.
TATCCATATCCTATAACCTAATTTTGGAGCAATTTGCAACAAAGGTGTGTCATGGGAACACAGGTTCAGGGCACACCAGAAACATTCAGCAAATGATCCCTTTATTACTTGTGCAGTATAAAGAGTCCAGGAAGGACAGATAATCTCTTTATCACTTACACAGAAAAAAGAGTTCAAAAGAACAGGGGAGGGAGCAGATATGGTTCAAGCAGTTGGGTACCGGTCTCCCACATGGGAGGTTCTGGGTTTGGTTCCTAGTGACTTCTAAAGAAGACGAGCAGATGCAATGAGCTGACACAATGAGTTGATGCAACAAGCAGACAGAACAAGCAAGGAGCAGATGTGGCTCAAGCTATTGGGCACCTGCCTCCCACATGGGAGGTCCCAGGTTCAGTTCCCAATGCCTCATAAGATGAGCAGACAAAGAACAGATACAATGAGCAGACACAGCAAGCAGATAACAAGCAGATAGATGAGGGAGCCATGTCGGGGTGGGGGGGACAGCGGAAGAAGTCCCATCACTGCCAGTCTCCCATGGTGGCCCAAACTGCTCCAGTCAGGTTTAGATGTTTAGCAGCTCTGCACACCCCTCTTCACACCAGAGAAGAGAAGCTAATCTATAGTCTTTGAGTCTGGTTTTTAATCCACCTTGGGGGGAGAAGGCCCTGCCACTGAGAATTCTTCTGATTGACATCTGAGTTTGCTTGTTCCTGCTTTCCAGGTTTAAGGTCTGGTAGGGTGTTTTCATTAGACTAAACATCTCCCCTAGATTGTGCAATGGCACACAATAGAAAAGGAGATGAGGGTAGCGGAAGGCTAAAGGATGGCCACTTGGTGTATGCTTGTGACTTGCCCAGAGAAGGGGGTGGGTAGGTGAGGTTTGGGTATTGGCTGCTAAATTGGTGTCTCTGATTTTCCTAACACTACTCTTTTGTTGTTGTTGTTGTTGTTTTTATTATTATTATATCTACATTTTCATGAGGAGTAACTTTGTAGAGATTCTGGAAATGTAAGCTTAGTATGCATCTTTCCTTAATGGCTAAGATCCAGTGTCACTGGGTCATGTTGGATGCATCTTCTAACCCTGAAGGTGGTGTGTGGCTAACCCCAGTGCTGCATATAGCAAACTCTCATCCCAGTACTGAAAACCACAATTTTCAGAAGCCCAGATCCCTTACCAAAGTCATTGTGAAACTAGAGGTCCACATATTTATAAAGGCCAGGGCTTGATATGACGCTAAAGCAAGGATGCAGAGCCATCCTTATATCCCTGACAGCAATTAAATCATTGAGGAAGCTGGAGCTGGCAGATTATACAAACAAGCAAATACACATATAACAACAAAAACCTTCATCTGGAGCAAATGGGCATCGGATCCACAGCTTAATTCACTTTAATGAACCAATCAAATGTGTTTCAGCTAGTTAGGCATTTCTCCTAGGTATGGACTTCAAATTCCTAACCAGTCCATTGCTTGCCTTACCTGCAGAAAATTTCTCTATTGAATGAGATTTCTGCCTATGCCAGCCATATGTTACAGGAAGAGAGTCTTCCTAACTCTTGACAATTCTGGAGATGGTAACTATCGATGATGGATTGATCATAGAGACTTATTTTATGTTAGAGCAGGAAGAGTCTGCAGAGAAGAGCTAATCTAAATTTGTCATTAGACAGATGAATACCTTTAGGTGGGCATTGGTGAGAGTCACACAGCTGGTTGGAGGCTCAGATGATACAGCAGTGCTGAATTTTTACTCCCCCCGTGGTGTACTTTCTCTTACCCAAATTAGTTTCTCAAGAAATTCAGTTTTTCTAAAAATGCTTGCCAATTCTAGCCTTATTTCAAGCTCTGGATATTGAAAATTCAACTACTTGTTATGTATATTACATTGGTTTACTTGTGATTCCTAAATATGTGTTTCATTCAACAGCATAAGCATTGGGTCTATTTAGAGAGCATAAAATAGAAAATTATCTGTGTTAACCAATGTGTCCCAATGTGGCCTTTGCTGATATTACAACCTCTATCAGTGTGATCCCTTTCTTTATTAACTAGCCTCAATCTTTGAGTGAAGAGAGGAAGGGCTTGATTAATTACTACTCTAAAGCCTGCATACATATAAGGGGTATTAATAGTCACAGGGTAGGGTGCCTGACTATCCCAGTATGTGAAAATACTTTGCAAACTGTAAAATTCAGGTCATCATTCATTTTTAGTTGATCATCAAGGCTAGACTGTTTCTGTTAGAGATACAATTAAGAGCTGTCTATCCAGTTCTAAGGAGAAAATGACGTTTGTCATCTGAGACAATATCAATAGAAGTCTAAATTGCTGCATGTTTCCCATGTAAATTATAAAGATTACCTCAACCTTTACTAAATTAATGTATGCTAACAAATGAAAAGTTTCTAAAGCACTTTTTGTGTTTGCACAAACTTGCATATAGAGATGAATGTCACATCTAAAATCATTCTCTTCTCTGGAAACACGCTTTCTAACCCATCCTGTCACTATCCCAATCATCCCTCCACCCCCACCACTTCCTTAGGTATCTGTGACCATAAATGTGTGAGTAGTCAATGTAAGTTTAATTTAGAAATTAAGGAGAATTATTCCCATATATTCTTTGTGGGCCTTCTAAAATTTTAAAAAAGACTTTCTTAAAGTAAATTTTCTGGGTGTCTTGATCAGCCTACCCATGTCCACCAATTTGGTTCTTTTTAAAGAAACTCAACACTCTCTTCTAGCTCTTAGGCATTATATGCTTGCTGTCTTACATTGGTTTAAAAATGTCTTATTTGGCTAAAGATGTCAGAAAAAAAAAAATCAAAGTATATCCTGCTACATTGACATATTTTCTGGGGGGAAAAGCCCATACTGAGAAATGCATGGAATTCTGGATATCAATCATCTTTTATTGTAAGTCTAATTAAAAAATCGATGCCAGATTTCGCTTTTCTGAATTTTAATTATTTAATTACCCAAAATTTAGGGTATAGTTTTGTTTTGTTTTGCTCTTCTAGGCTGAGGAGATTAATTAACTGGAACTGTTGAAATCCCATGCCTTCTTGAAACCCTTTATCTTTGCACATGCTCTGCCCATTACTTCTAAAATTCATGCTTATTCTTTAAAAAATGACGTCAATTGTTATGGCCTGAATGAAGAAATCCATGATTCCAAATCTCTCCCTACTCAGTTCCACCAACAATTTTTTTCCCTCCAAAATGTATTACCTGATTGGGAATATCTATCATATGTTAGGTACCTGCTAAGTGTCAGGAACTTGCACAGTGTGATCACATTTGAGCTTCCTAAGAAGTTGAGCTAAAAATCCACATTTTACAGTTAAGAATTAAGCATCAAATTATGTAAAGGGCCTAAAGCCACGCAGTTTGTAACATGCAAAGACAGGATTTAAACCTCTTACTAGCTATCTGCTAATATTTCTCCACACTTGGAGCTTTGCCAGAACTGATCCTATGTTTTATTTATTGTTCATTCCCAGCTCCAAGTGCAGCCCATGGCATAGAGTAATGAATAAATGGTGAGTGACTGAATGAATGGATGAACGAATGAGTAAGTGGATAAATTCCTTCATGGGAAGATCTTGATTGAAAAGTAACTTTTTTCTACGTTAACATCTTTCTCAGTAACTCTGCCTTATTCTTCCAAAACCATACATACATCTAGCCACATATAATTAACCTTTATAAAACCCATAAACCTCAGCTAAAACTTTTGGTCGGCAATTAGTAGGATGAATTGACTAATGCACACATTAATCATTTATAATAGTGTGGCTAATTTTTTTGTCTGCTTTGCAACCCTGTACAAACACTTACAATTTTAATGTCATGTCAAGTCTAGCTCCTTGAAAAAAAAAAGACATAAAAATGTCCATGATTATGATTCAAATAAAAATAAGTAAGCTTTTGAACATCATAAATTAGGGGCATAAAATTTGAAGGCAATGTGCCATCAGAATTCCAAGTTAATAATTAACATAAAACTACTGAATCTCAGAGCACTTATTGGTTCATCTAGTTTATGCTACCAAATTTAAGTGATATGTTCCTTATTGTCACTTTCTAGGAGGCAATCTTTATAATATACATTTAAGAACCTCCTATGCTGATATTCTATGGGCTACTGAAGGCAGTTATGGTTTTCCTGAATGTACCAGGAACAAACAAGTTCTTGAAATGTTCTAAGCTTACTTTTGCTATTTCTAAGATATTTTCCCCAAAATTAAAGATAATATTTGAAGACCCTTTATAGATGACTATAAGATATTTTATGGGAAATTAAGCTGTTATTGAACAGATTTTTTAGAAAATAACATCATGACTCTCATAAAAATACAAAATAAATATGTCAGAGATTTTATTAAGTCATTAATTAAAGAGGGAAACAGTAAGATATCACAACTGTTTCAGAGAGGAACTCATATAACACACATTTATCAGCAATCAGGAATAGTGACATGAATTTATGAGGAGATACCCAATTAGTCAATATCTATAGGGCCATAATTAATTGCATTGCACCAGGCTCAATTCATTTGCATTTCTATGGATTGGAATCATTTGCATTACTATCAGATTGCTACAATGTGCAGAGTTGCAAATAGTTTAATGACAATGAAAGATAGTTCTATCCCATGAGGATATGCTTGACAGGATAGGACACCCAGTAAATTTTGCCTATTTCAAAATCTTTCATGAGTTATCCTGACACATGAACAATGCATTTTAGAAGAGTTATTTAATCAAGAGTATGTTAGTCATTGAGTCTTTGAGACATGGGACATCATTTGGCATCAAGACTCTAGAGAGGGAAGTGAGGCTATAATTTGCCTGACAAAGGGGAGGAAGATGTATGGCTTCAGAAGCTGGCATGTGAGGTAGAATCAAGGGGAGTGACTGAATGGGGGAAGCCTGCAGTGCTCAGTGCAGCCCTCACTAGCTTTTCTGAAGTTTGAGCTTTAATGAAGCTGCTAAATTTACAGAATGCTTGGTGTGATTGGATTTGTAGTGGAAGCTGGTAAAAGGAAGAGTTTACAGGTCGTTAGTGCAAAGCCAGCCTGTGAGAGCTCAGGAATACAGAAGCAGAGTGGACTTTGAAAGAAGCACTCTTAAAACCTGGAGGAAGCTTAGGAGTTTACCAGGCTCATCATGAAATTGGAATTGTCAGGTCAACCTCTTTATATACAAATAATGAGAGGATTGGAGAGGTGCCAGTTCACATTTGGATTACATGTAAAATATTGAAGGCATACATACCACAAAAGTTATTTGGGTATTTAAAAAAATGAACATAACTTACAATTTTGAAAGGGTTTCTTAGAAAGCAGTTCCTATAATTTCTTGAAGAGGTTTGGTACACATCAGCTCCTCAACCAATGTTACTGCTCTCTCTGGCATCTCCACTCTCCAACACATCAGTTCTTTTTCTGTATCTGTTCCAGAACACCTGGAATGCCTCACTTTCTCCTCTCTGCTTTCATATCTTTTAAACACCAGCATCATGGACATTACTCTGTTTTTTGATGCTAACAATTTATCTTTCCTTTCTCTCAAGATTTGTTACACTTTGAACTATGCCACTGAGCATCAGTTGTGCTCTCCCCAGTTGGATTATAAACTTCTGGAAGGCACAGAATATAATGTATAGAATATAAAGTTTTGTTCTTCAGTAAGATTCGCACATTTAGGGGTTATATCATAAATCCTTATTCATGGACTATTAAGGAAGTGACTGCCACAGCCAAACAATAATAAATTTTCTTTAATCATCTCAAAATTTTATATTAAGAATAATATAGTTCCAACTGTCACTTCATGAATTTGAATCAAGATCAGGTTAATTAACATTCCCAAATCATTTGTTGAGTGATGCTGATGTGCCAGGCATTGTCATATTCATTATCTTACTTAATTTGCTTATTTTCTTATTAGTACAATATTTAAGACATGAAAATAGATACACACAATTTAAAATAATCATTAAATAAATGGTCATGCAATTGTTGAGTGTCATTTTCAAAAGTAGAAAACATTACCTCTAATTACAGGTTTGGGATAATATTTTGGTTATATCGTAGTTAGCTCCCAGCTAGATTTGGATCAAGTTTAAATGCTTCAGGGGCGACCTTACGCAATACTGGAGAGCAAGAGTGAGTCTGGCATTCAGTCTCCAAGATAGATAGATAGATATTTTTTTATTTTCCCATTTTCCTCTATTTCTCTTTCCCCTTCACCCCATGAAGATGTAGATGAAAGCAAAAGGGTCTTCCAATCAGAAGAACTGGATTATAATTATAAATTATATGACTAACCTTAAACAAATCAATTATCTTGTGATAGTCTTATCTAGACAGCCTCAGTATCCTTAGCTGGAGCATGATGTTAGGGATAACATGTTGATCAATGGATCCTATAAAAATCCATTGTATTATTGTGCTTTTCTCATTTTTCACTTTGCCTGTTTCCCTTGTCACTGTATATATCTTGGGTCTTCTGATGCCACTGAATTGAGCTAGTTAACTCACTGCTGACACTCAGAACTAAAATAATGTAGATGATAATCTAAATTAGCTTTTCCTCTGTCTCAGCCCCTAGAAAGTGTTGGATGCCTCTTCTGTTGCATTTCACAGGGTGCATTCTTTTAGCTGACTTTTTTCCATAGTTGTCATAATCTTCCCATTCTCTGCAATGAGGAGATAATTATGTGTTAAACTGCTGTCTGGGGTAAAAAGCCTCTAACTTCTAGACAGAAACATTAATATAGGATGAATTGAGCACTTGGAAATTAGTGTTCTTATCACTTTGAGATTTGACACTGAAAATCTTTACAGATTTACTTGGGAAGAGAAAAAAGATTGGAAACACCGAACAAAAGCCGTTTAAATACAATATTTGCATTTTATTTTGTACAACAGAAACTTTTATTAACATTAAAGCATTTTGACTATAATGAGTATTTGTTTTGATGTATCAGTCAAACCATGTGATCAATTACTCTAAAATTCAAAATAATCAGGACAATAGACATATAGGATTTGAAGTAAGTCAAATCTAATTTTGATTCCTCACCCTGCCAATTGTAAGCTCTATCAATCTGGAAAAGTTACTTAAGCTTTCTGGGCCTCGGTTTCCTTATCTGTAAAATGTAAGTAATGCAGTTAACTAATAGAATTTCAGCTAAAATCCCCAGGCTGCAACAGGCCAGGTTTTCTAAACCTTCCACTGTGAATAATTTGACATATGTATTAATAGCCTGGGCTCTGGGCTATCATTCTTAGTTATGTCACCCTCATTCAAGGTGAGTGCTCCTTTTTCTTCAAATGTCCCTTGGGGCTCCTCATTAATCTACCAACTACTCTGTCTGCTTGACAAAATTTCCTTTCTATCATTATTATTCTAATTACCTTTTTCCCTTCAGAATACTGTTTTAGCCCCAAGTTTATGCTTAACCTTTCTAGCTGATAATTTTCTCTGTCATTATCTAAAGCAGTTTAAAATGAAAAATCATATTCTTTCTCTATGTGTGCTTGTGTATGTGTGGGTTTGACTATAAAAAATAACCTTCTGCTTTGTAATTTTGACACTCAACTGTTCAAGTTCACTCCAATTATTTCTTTCAAACTTTTAAAACAGTGGTAGATTCATTACTAAGTATGGTGGGTGTGTTCGTTTTCTATTGCTGTGTAAGAAATTACCAAAATTTAGCAGCATAAAACAACATGCATTTATTATCTCATCCTCTGTGGGTCAGGGAATCCAGGCACAGATTATCTGGTTTCTCTGCAAACCTGCAATCAAGGCGTTGGCCAAGACTTGAGTCTCATCTGAGGCTTTCCTAGCTCATACGGGAATAATTTTCTTCCAAGCTCACACAGTCATTGGCAGAACTTGGTTCCCTGTGGGCCTCTGGATTGAGGGGTTTAATTTCTCACCAGCACCTTGGCCAGGGGCCACCTTTAGTCTCTTGACATATGACTCTTTCCATAGGGCAACTCACAACATGGTGGTTTGATTCTTTAAAGCCAACAAAGAGGATAGAGTCCTGGTAAGAGAGATCTTACAATCTTATGTAACACAACCACATACATTTCCATCACCTTTGTGGTATTCTGTTGGCTAGAAGCAAGTCATAGATCACAGTCACATTCAAGGGCAGGGGATTAGACAAGAACATTAATACCAGGGGGCTGGACTCATGGGGACTAACTTGGAGTCTTTCCTGAAGTTAAATATTATTCACCCTATTTCTCCTTTACATTGATCAGCCAGATGGTTGATAACTTTTTAAACCATGTTAAGTAGCATGAACGGTATTAAAAGGCATTGGCAAGTCACTGTAGTTCTTAAGTAGAGGGAAAACAAGGTATTGCTTTTTGAAGGATCACTGATTGTTGTCTGGAGAAGGCAGTTTGAGAAGAAAATTGGCAATAGAAAAAAATCAATTATATGCCCATCAATCCATGTGATAGGCAATGTCCTATCGGATTAGGGAGTGATTACATGACTGATGAGCATGGATGAGTTTGAGATGTTATTCTGAAAAATAGAATTGACAATTTAGAGAAGAAAAGAGTTTTGAAAGACAATTCTCTCTCTCTCTTTGTCTTTTTTAAGATCTTTTCCTCTTTTTAGTTTTTTAAAATTTTTAATTTATTTTTTTAAAGAAGCTTTAGATTACATAATGTTATATCGAAAATATAGGGGATTCCCATATGCCCCACTCCCTCTCCCTCCCACACTTTCCCACATTAACAACATCTATCATTAGTATGGTGCATTTGTTACAATGGATGAACACATATTGAAGCATTGCTACTAACCATGGTCTATAGTTTACATTATTAAAAAAAAACCAACAACAGAAAGACAATTCTCTCTAATTGATGTTGATGGTACTCATTTAGTGAGATTGAACTAAGTGAAAGAGGAACAATAGGTTTGGGTTGAGAATTGGTGAGCTCAGATTGGAATAAGTCCTCCAAAGGTAAATGAAGACTAGTGACTGTAAAGTAAGAAGAGGGTTGAGCATGCTCCCAGAGTAATGCCAACACCTAGACAGGTGAAGGGAACACAGGCAGGGAAGGAAACGGAGAATGCTACAGAGAGCAGGAAATCTGTACCAAATGAAGTCAGCCAATGGAAGACAAGATTTTGAGAAAGAGAAAATACCATCACTCTGTAATATGACTTAGCTATAACTATAATAAACAGTTCAAAATTCATTGTTTTACCAATAAAGAAATATTAGGCACACTTGAGTAGTACAGATTTTTCCTGTGTTACAGCTCTTTGGGCCTAAGAACCTTCTGAGGCTATTTATAGGCACAAAAAAAAAACTAATATTGCAAATTAATTCCTTAAAGTGCTATCTATTTCCTCCCACTTCTTGTGAAATTCCACTTTAGAAAAATCCCATCCGGCATTGAATCATGAAGAAATACAATCTTCATCAGCACTTTGGACAGTTATATATGCTGCACAGCACTTTAGGAAACAGAACAATTGAAACACAAATTATTTGTTCCTCTGGAGATTTATTTGGGATCGAAACTGCCAATTTGTTCTATACTGATGTGTACAGATATAGCATTTCTCTTTGAATTCCCTTGCAAGCTTCTATTTAGGCAATTGCAATTGCAGTATAAGGCATCCCTGTAGATTAATAATCACCTGGGAGGGGTTGCGCCTTGCACCATTAACTGCAACCAGTCATAATGTAAGTGAAAGTCCTGCATGAACATTATCATTGTTTTATGAACTGAAAATGAAATAACCATACAGTAGGTGGATTGATTCCATCCACTCCCCACTCTCCTTAAGACGATGTAAAGTCAATTGGTTTGCATAAAGATCTTCAAATAAATGAAGCCCCTATATGCAAGTCAATCACTTTGCCTTAGTCTTATGCTTTGCAATATAGTTTTTCTTACATGTAATCAAATATGATTTCAGAACCATATGCTATAAACACAAATGGAAATTAGAAAAGTAGAGGTCTCCAGACCTAATTGAAAGGGGTTATCCCAACCAATATGTATTATTCTTGAGTACAGATATTTTTAAAACACAGTAAAGTTTTAAAATTCTGCTCTAGCTTACACTAGGATTTTTCCTCCTATGGCTGAAATATTTCATCAAGATATAGACATTGGTTTTAAAATTCTTCATACTTTAACCACTGCCTAAAATACACTAAATTGCAAATTAACTTGGAAAGGCTAAAAATAGATTTTTGTGTCATATATTTCAAGTTTGAATTTTTAAAGGATTTTCACAGTACTTAACACTAGAGTCTCTCAGGAGAATAAAAATGCCCCTAAAAAAATAATAAAAGCAGAATATGATAGTGAAATTAATTCCTTTAATTGAACCTGGAATATTTTTGAATGACCAAATATCCCAAGCTTTATTGAGTAAAACCCATGGGCAAAAATTACATGATCTTTCATACCTTTTGTGGAAATAAACCAGGTTGGTAAATTCCATTTTTTTCTAAATATATCATGAAACAGTTCATTCAAATACATTTAATTATCATCTCTTTTAACTTAAAAATATTTATACTTTCAACCTTCTCTTTACAAAAAATGTTATTGTATGATATATATGATAGCTGTCAGACCTCTAATTTTTTTAGCAGTTTATCCTTTTCTTCTTTATTGAATAAAAAGAAAGCTTAATTATAAGACATGATGATAGTAATAGCAGATATATGGTATATGCATGTGCATCTATGTATATACCATATACATGCATACAAACATGTACATATAGACACATGTGTAACTGATCCCAAATTGCCCAGTGTATGCATGACGCACATTTACTGAAGAATCAAATAGTGAAAACAAATATTTTGTTTCAGTAACTTTTTATAAAATGTAAAAGTTAGTTATATTATCTCTATAACTTGAATTTGTTCCTTCCAGTACTTTGTCTTATAAAATGCACCCTGTATATATTCAAAATTGATTGTTCTTTAACAGAAAATAAGTCTGATTTGTCTGATAAATTTGACAATAAAGACTCCTTTTAACATATAAGTAAAACAACAATTATTTCCAAACATTGAATGACCAATAACTCAACTTCAAAATTTGAAAAAAATATATTTAAAATGTGTGATAAGAAAAAAGGTATTTATCAAACTATATCATTGTGATAAAAGTACATCAAAATTAATGCTTACTTTCTCTAAATTTTTTTGAACTGCATAAGGTTAAATAAGGTGCCTCAAAGTGAAAGAGTTACAGATATCAACAAATGACCATTTAAGATCTTCTTAAGACTATTTGGTAAACTTTTCAAAATCAGAGAAAATAAATGTTATTAATAGCTTGGCTTTGCTACTATAAAACTCATTCCATTTTGATCAATTTGCATCAATAAGTTTTCTAAATACTATAAAAATAAAGAACAGTAATAAAGTTTGTGATATAAAATCAATATCATTCTAAAAATAAATAACAGGAAATCAGTGGACACAATATATGAAGTCAAACACATACACTGAACAACACAACCCTTTTAAGATACATTTCAAATATAGCTTTCTTTTTTATAATTAATTATAAATTATCTATATTTGTAATACATGTTCTATGAATTGTGTACTAATAAAATTGCAGTGATAAAATTTATGCTATAGCAAAATTTCACAGAAATAAAAAAATTAAAAATTTAGTTGCAGAAATGTATGAAAGTGGTCACAAAAAGACTTTTAGGCATTAATGCATATCACAATAGGATAAAATTATGTGGTAATCTGGAGTATACTAATAGCGCAATAAGATAGATAAATTGTAAGCTTTCTTATTGCTATAAAATCCTGTCTGTATATTTTATTTTTCATTCTTTCGCAGGTATAATGATAGCACTAAGTGTAGAATTTACTTTATATCCAGGCAAGATTCTTGACTTTTTCTTAATAGACCTTATATTTTTGCCACAATTTTAGATTTGCAGAAAAATTGAAAATATAAAACAGAAAATTCCCATATACCCACACTATTTCTACTATTATTAATACTTTATATTAGTATGGTGCTTTTGTTAAAATGAATGAACCAATAATGATACATTATCATTAACTAAAATATATATTTTATTCACATTCCCTTATTTAGTTTTTACTGAATGCTCTATTTCTGGTCCACAATTCCGTCCAGGAAACCCCATGACATTTAGTTGAACGTCTCCTTAAGTTGAACGTCTCACATCACTGGGATGTGAGTTTCTCAGACTTTGATTGTTTTTGATGATCTTAGCAGAGAAATGACCAGATATTTTGCTTGGAATTTGTCTGATTTCCTTCCTTCCTCCTTCTCTCCCTCCCTCCTTCCTTCCCTCCCTGCCTCTCTCTCTCTCTCTTTCTTTCTTTTTTCATAGTTAGACTGTAGTTGTGAGTTTTGGTAAGGAGAGCAGAGAAGTCAAGTGACATTGTCACATATCATAACAAGGGTGCACACTACAACGTGATTTATGACCATTGATGTTGACCTTGTTCACTTGACTGAGGTAGTCTTTGTCAGGTTTCTCCACTGTATAAGGTAATATACTGGAATCATGGAATTAAATGGAATATGTTTGCTATGATTAAAAGTTTTATATTGTAAGTAGGGCATTTATTTAAAAATAATTTATTTAAATGCAAGTTATTTATTCTGTCATGAGACCATTATTGAACATGAAATGAGTGCTAGTAACTATGCTAGGGTTGAGGGGTACAAATTAAGTTAAAATAAGATAATTTTCATCAAAGAGTTCACAATCTGGTAAAGGACGTACCATTTAAGTCAATTCAGCCCATTGAAGGAAGACTGCCAGTTAGAAAAAATGTTACCTTATTTAAAATATGATATGCCATATACTTGAAAAGTTCATATAGCAATGCTTTGGGTATCTTTAAGAACATACAGCCATCTGCAAATGGACTCTTCAAATTACTTATCAGTATATGGACAAGAATCTATAAGTAAAACATAATCAATACCCACCTTAATGTGAAAGTTTCTAGAAGACTTCGATATAATTTGTTTACTTTATACAATGATAATTAATTGATTATGTGGCAAGGAAAATGAGTGATGGTCATGTTGGGAAGCATTGTTGGAATTTTTATTTTTTCACAGATTGTTTTTATTTCTTTATGCAATAGGTTTATGAATAGCAGAACACTCAATGTAGGTTTCCAAGAAACAATTTAATATAAGACACACCAAATCTTCTGTTTTAAACTTCCATTGTTTTTCACATTTCATTATAGTAAAGTGTAGATGGGTCTTTATAATCAAAAGGTATATTTCAATAGAATACCTTATCTCATAATTCTATCCATTGTATACCACTACAAATGAGAAAAAGTCTTCTTATGAAATTTAGACATACCATAAATTATAAGGCCCATCTCATTTCAGAAATGTTCATATATGAAGCAGTGTGCATCTTTGAAATGATGAAATCTGGTAGTTTTTGTTTATTTTTCCTTATTCCTGAAAATCTGCTACAAAATTGATAGTTCTTAGAATTCAGGAAATATATTGTATGGCTAATCTTGATATTAACTTTGTTACAGGGAATCAATTATTTAACTTCTCCTAACCTTAGTTTATTAATAAATGGACTAAAAAATAAAATGATGTATCAATTAATACCTATTTCACAGAATTATTAAATAGCATATGTTAATTAAGGCAAACTGATGTTTTCCTTCCAAAAGATCAACACCAAAAAAAACTAGGGAGGGAAAATGAAATCTAGGGAAAATAAATGAATAAATAAGAAGATGGGAAGCTGTTTTTAACTGATGTTTAAAACATCAATGTGTGGCTGCTGTGATTGGAGGGATAAAATGGAACCTACTGCAGAGTGGATTAGGTTCTCCATTTAACTTTACCTGATTTATTTGCCTTGGGAAAATAAAATCTGCCTCTTTCTAAGATTAATGGCCAGATTAGTTTTCTGCAAGGATTATTTGTGAGCAGAGATTCAGACCCAAGTGGGTATACCTAACCTCTGATAGTAAATCACCAGTCCTTCTACAACTGAACCTCAGGTCTGGTGGATTGCACTGCCAGGGATATCTCATATCATTTCTTTTCCCGTGTGTAAAAGGGTAAAGAACAAACCTGAAAACCTGCTTGGGAAAAAGAGATATCAAAATTTAGTAATTGCATTCCTGGGATCTCCAACTTTGGAACCACCCTTTCCCTTTTTTTGAGATCATCTGGGTTGCCCAATATTAGGCCAAAGCTTTTATATATGCATTATGAGACCGAGTAGCTGAGAGCTGCAGGAAAATAATATCTATTACTACTGATAGTAAACAACAGCAACAGAGTAAAATAAATAAATAAATAAAGGATAGCATCACAAGCAGAGACATTAGTAATGTAAAAATACAGATAAAAAGCCAAGTAAAAGAGATAACTGAAGATATTAGCAACATAAAACAAATATTCATAACAAATAACTACATGGATTAATAAATGATTAATAGATGTGTAAAGCATAATAATTCAAATAAAGAACATGAGAGATGGAATAAATAATATACTGAGCAAGGTTTAAGACTAAATCTTTTAATTGAATGATCTGATCGAGAAAATCTCCCAGAATGAAGCCGAAAAGGAATAGAAATTAGAAATATACAAGAAAAGATATGAAGATGGGGGAAAGAATGATCAGTATCTAGATAAGAGGAATTCCTAAAGGAGAAAAATATTAAAGTGAAAAGAAAAAATATTTAGAGAAATAATGGAGATTAATTTCTCAAAATAAAATAAAAAAGCATTAAGTTGAAATGATTATAAAATGCTGAAAAGCAGAGATAGAAGTAATATTAATAATAAATCACACCCACACAAGTTTAAAACATTAGGAAAAAGAATTAGGATGACAGCAGACACATAAGCAACAGTAGTGGATACAAGGTGAGAGAATAATATTTTTTAAGTAGTGAAGAAAAATGACTGTGAGCCTGAAAACTACTTAAGACAAATTGTCATTCCAATGTATGGATATAAACAAACAAACAAACAAATAGAAAACTCTCTCAGACAGAAGTCCTTAGAATGTTTGCTCTGCGAATATGTACTTAAAACAAGAGTTTGGAGGCAATATTTAAAAATGGAAGAGAAGCTAATTCAGGCGATGTGGCAAGAATTAAAGAAGTTTATTACTTTTCTTCCTTAAGGCAGTTACAGTTATATATTTAAAATTTTCTTAAGACCAACAAAAGCAAAAGTATGAATTCTATTTACACTTACTTACCAAGAATTAAAATCCTGCATAAATCCAATCAATACGGTGGGAGTTAGAGTGAGAAAAAAATGTGATATGAGACTGGGCTAAAGTTAAGATCTGTAAATTTTTTAAAGTTAGATAGGATGAGGGAAAAGACAAATTGAGGAAAATTGATTCTATAAAGGGACAAAGCAGTCCAATTATAGCAATAATCACAGTAAATATAAAAGGAAAAAACTTGCCTGGTAAAAATCAGTTTTTCAGATTGGATTAAAAAATACTAAAACCCAGCTATGTGATGTTGAGACAAGAAGCCTAGACATAAAGGAATGGAATGATACATATGCATCTAGTAATTAGAAATTACTTATTCTTCTCAAGTAAAAATGCACTATTTCCACAGATTGATCATGTTCTATAACATAAAGCAAATTGCAATAGATTATGCTACCATAAAGATTACATATTCTGACCTCACAAAATTAAATTCAAATTCATGAACAAAAAGAAAAATTTCCATGTATTTGGAAGTTGTAAACGCACTTCTAAATTACCTATCATTAAAAAAAAGAAGTTATATTGGAAATATAAAAATATGTAATAAATAATATAATTGAAATTTGTGAGAAACAAGGAAAATACTTCGTTAGGGGACATTTATATCCATAATTAGATAAATTATAAAAGAAAAATGACTAAAAATGACTAAAACAGCTGCTAATATCAAAAGGTAGAAAAAAGGAAAAAGAGAATAAAAATAAATGCAAAGAAATAATTTTCTAAAATAAAAACATAAATCTATAAAATTGAAAACAAAGATATAATAAAAAGAACATTTTAAAAAATATAAGATGGTTATTTGAAAAGAGTAACAAAAAAGATAAATGCCCAAAAAGGTTTATCACAGAAATAAAAATAAAGAAAACATAAATAAAATATATACCAAAAAAAAAAATAGAACATGGTAACAGATAGTTTATAGTTAACCAAAAGTTTTTAGTTAACCAAACTGCTATCCAAATATGTGGATATAATACTTTTGGGGGTTGTCCTGAGTGGCGAAGTGGCGACAGATGTAGGCCATTTTCCATCAGATTATACCATGCAGAACTGGGTGGGAAAGAGTGTGGTCTGTGATGTGAACTGTGGTCTATGCTCAGTGGCAAGGCCCCAGGATGTGTATATTCATTGCGGGTGTTGTACCACACGGATGAGGAATGGTGGTGTGGGATGTTGTTGGAGGTGTGGGCGGTGGGGAACATGGGAATCCCTGTAATTTCTGAGTAATATTTAGGTAATCTAAGCACCTTAAAAAAAATATATATATATATATATATAACAAATAACATTTATGTAAACAAATGCACATATATGCATATGTATTTATATATCAT
>JAQZBX010052111.1:0-19213 GCA_029593785.1 Cabassous unicinctus
TCCCTGGAGGTAGAGACCCAACGTATGAGAAGCAGCTGTCCATGCAAAGTGAAGGGACAGGCCAGCCCTGGCATAGGGAAGAAAAAATGTAAAGGTTCAGTGTGTACTAGGATGACAAAAGAATGTGTGTGGCTTGGAGTAGGCAAGGGAGGCACAAGGTGAGGTGAGAAAATAAGCAGGGGCCACGTGTGTTCAGGCCTGATGATCAAGGCAAGGAGTAACCAAAAGCAATGGAGAGGGTTAAGCAGGCGGAGCCATGGTACTGTTTTGAGAATATCACTTCAGCTGTCATGTGAAGCATGGATTGGAGGAGGACAAGAATGGAAGTCAGAAGACCAATGGGAAGACTGCGGCAGTCAGGGTGAAAGAAGATGGAGGCTTGGACTAGAGAGGTTTACATGGGCCAGTCATCCTTCCCACTGGCGAGGCCATATCTTCTTCAATTTCCCTTGCCCATGAGTAGATTGCGTTCCTCTTCCAATGGGTTCTACTCTGAGTTAATTTAATAATAGCAACAGAACAGCAGTGCTCTGTGGGTATGTGGGTATGTGCACATGGATCCTCTGCAGATGAGGACCACAGTATCATACCCTAAAAAGTGGGGAAATCCTCTTGTGAGTCCACATATGGTGATAGGTCAGATTTCAAGCTATTTTTGGATATCAATGATATTTTAAAATCACAAAGAAATTGGATTAAAATATAGGCCCATCGATTCTAAACATTGATATGACAGACTTTGGAATAGTCCTCAAAGATTAGTTTTTTTATATTTCATCCAACACCAATTTTATTAACCAGTCTCTATGAGTTTTACCCAGTAAATACTTTACTGTATAAGTGGATGGACTTGTTAGTCAACCAGCATTCTATATACATACAAGAAAAAATGTGATTACTCCATTTTACATATTATTTGTATAAAAGTTCTTTTCTCTGTGTTGAACATTTGGAAATGTACTAAACTTTTCCTACATATTTTTCTTTTTCTTTTCACGTTAAGTTCCTCTGATTTCTGTAGTACTAACTGCTCCCTGGTGTCTTGTAAAGATGTGAAAGCAACTTCTATACATAGCCTCAGCTCTGTATTTCAAAGTGATATGTGACATGTCATAACAACATATAGGATATTTTCAAGAGTATGTTTGACAGACTGAAGCCAAAGTGTGAAATTACCTTTTCTCTGATACTTATGTGTAATACTTGAATATTCTCTTTCTCTCCTCATACTCTGTTCAGCAGTAACTTCTTTATGTTATAAATGAAGGCTTGACTTAAGGAATACTTTTAGTCTTTGGCTTCTCTCTCCTCCCTTCTACAACTTGTAAAAACTTTTAAGTATATTACTTGAAGAAAAACTTCAGAATGTATTATTTAATTTTACTCTGTTCTGAAAGGAACATTACAAAACAATTCCCAGTGGCATGTGAACAAATAGCTTCCATCTGTGAAACAATGCCCTTCAGGTTTTTAACTCTTATGACTTCCTGAAAGCTATTTCCAAGGAAACAAATCTGAAATGTTGCGTTCAGATTGAATTGCTACTTCCTAATGAATTAATGTTCAGAAATTTTTACATCTTGCTCAACAGCCAAAGTTTTGCAAACTGTCTAAGTTATGGCAGCAGAAAATGAGAAGACCAAGAGGGAAAGATCTCCACAAATCCCCTGTGGACCACTGTGTAACCTTGGAACGCACGTGAGGAAACTCTTGCTTCTAATTGGAAGCATGCACACATTTAATGCTTTTGCCACCTGGGAAACCAAAACTTTTCAACTGTGAGTAGAAAAATGTGCTGGATGACTTGTTAGTTGAGGAGTTTCAAAAAGTGATATTTTCACATGGCTACTCTTGCAAAGCAAATAACTCACTAAGTAAATGAACAGTTTCCAAGGGCTCTAAAATGAAACAAATTAAGACTAATGTGAAGTTGGCTTCTTATCTGTTTTCAAGGTGAGAGCAGTTCACTTCATTATAATCTTCTGCAATATGAGAACCAGGAATGGGATTTTATTTTTCCTATACTTACTTGTATTTTCCAAATTAGACCATATCACAATATTTAACTTGACCTGATCCAATAAGTATATTCCATCTATGCTATGAGTAGTAGTTCTCTCTTCAAAGAGCTAATATTCAAGTAATTATGTTCTCCATGAGTCAAAAGAAAAAGGAATTTTAATCTTGAATATATATAAATTGCTTAAAGACAAACTATCTGATTTAGAATTTTACACTAAGTAATTGAAAATAGAGGAGATGGTTTTATATTAATTTTTTTAAAGATTTATTTACTTATTTACTTTTATCCATTTTTACCGCCCCTCCTCCCATTTTTGCTGTTTCTGTGTCCATTCACTGGGCAATTCTCTGTGTTTATTTCCTGCCCTCTCTTCTCATCCTTCTCCTCCTGTCTTCACCAGGATTCAATCCTGGGAACTGCCAATGTGGGACAGAGGCGTCCTACCACCTGTGCCACCTTAGTTCCTGGGTTTTTTGGCACATCTTGTCTTGGCTTTCCCTTGTGTCACTCTCCTGTTACGTCATCATCTTGCTGTGTGGCTCGGCGGGGCCTGACGGTGCACCCACACATGGGGCCTGGCAGTCCACCCGCTCGTGGGGCCTGGTGGTCCACGTGCCTTCTATATTTTTCTTTATTTTTACCAGGGGGTCCCGGGGATCGAACCCAGGTCCCTCCATATGGTAGATGGACGCCCAACCATTTGAGCCACATCCGCCCCCCTATATTAATTTTTAAAACCATTAAATTGGTGTTTTCATTTTCTGTAAAAACAGTGTAAAAATCATGGATTAGCTAGTTCACTTTAGCAGAGGTAAAGGATAACTTTTGAAGACATCACACTTTAGGAAAGCACTTTGCATTTTGGCATCAAAGTGACATTTAATAAGTAAACCTAGTTGTTTCAAAGCACAAATTAAGTAGCCATATAAATTTCCAGAATTGTATGTTATAGACTTTCCAATTAAGAAGAAATAAAAATGGCTCTTCAGTTCTTACTAAAGCCACACAAGGTGTCGTGTATAGCAGGGTGTCTCAAACGCTCAAGTGCATGTGACTGTCCTAGGGATCAAAATGCAGGTGTAGACTGAATGGTCTAGGGCAGAGTCTGACAATCTGCATTTCAAACAAGGCTTCAGAGCTTGTGGTCCAGCACAAGCCACTATTCCACTAGAGAATACTATATATCACTCATTGTCTACACCTTGTACATGTCTTAACATAGAAGATATTCATTGATTAAATGAAGAATGCAGATTCTAACCAGTGTATACTGAATGATGCCACTTTGGGGGGCAGGGGGAGGCATTTGTATGTGCCAAGAAGAGAAAAAAAACTGCTGTTTAAGAAGATAACTGGTCAGAACTGTTTCTGCCCAATGAAGAAGTGATATGATTTTTCCCTAACCTAAAATACTCTGTTTAGGAAAGATGTCTGAGGAGGCTTGAGAGTGGAAGCTAAGTCCGCTCCAGAATATAGTCTGGAAAGAACCATCAAAACAGGCAGGACTTTGTATTGATCCCCATAAGGAAAGTCTCAGGGGCAGTTGGAGGGCTGAGTGAGGAGAAGCAGTGGTTGGGGGAGAGGTTTTCCCAACCCAGCAGGGCAGCAGGCAGCAGGCAGCCTGGGTTCTTAGGTGGTGAGGCATCCTCAGGATGAAATAGCTGAAGGACTTTTGAAGATGGGGATGTGTTAAGAGCATGCTGTGCTCTTCTGTAACATTCCCAGCTCCCCAACACTTCAGCAAATGTCTACTATAGACAGCAAATCTGGATGAGTTGGAGGGCAGGGATGTGTGTGTGCAAGAATCAAGGGTAAAGAGGTGTGTTCCGTATTTGGTCTACACAGGAGACTAGACAAAAGGGATAACAAGATAGCAGTCGAAGCAAGAAGCTGAAGCAAGATGTGGCAGGAAAACAATTTGCCCATCCCCTAAGAATCCATAGAGATATTGGGAAGGATGATAACTTTTCTAATGTAAAGGGTGAATTAAACGTAAATTTTATAGGCTAGAATGACCCCACCAGGCTACAGGAGTTCGGGCTATCTAAGCAACTGATATTTTGCTATTTAGATAGAGAGAAGGTCTGGAAAAATATACACCAAAATGTAAACTATATTTATTATTGAGTGATGGAATTGTGGATGATTTTTTTGGCTTATCTATCTTTTCTACTTTAAGTAATAAATTGATTACTTCAGAATTTTTTAAAAATGGTTTTTAAGTTCATCCTCCCTCAAAATGATATTTCATTCCAACCAAGTGATAGTTGAGCTGAGATCTAAAAAATGAATAAGATTTAGCCAGGTTATGAGTGGGAGTGGGTAAGGAGCCCTGCAGTCATGATCAGCAGTCATGAGAGAGAACACACAGAGCCTTCAAAGTCACAGAAAGCAGTGTGATGGTTTTCTGAGTGCAACGTCAATTCATCGAAAGGTTTTAAACAAGCAGTGATATGATCTGGTTTATGTCTTACAAATATTAGGTTAGGAGATGGATGGGGTGGACAGAGGTGGGCAAGAGTGGAAGCTGGGAGCCAGTTTAGAGCCAGCCCTTCACAGTTCTTAGGCAAGAGAGGACCGTGGCTGTGACTACAGTGGTAGAGTTTAGTGAGAGGTCTTCAAGGTGGATGGGCTAAGGGATACAAAATTATAGTTAAACATAAAGTACCCAGGGCTTAGAGCTTGAGCAATTATCTGGATGAAGGTGCCATTTTCTGAGATGGAGACTGGGGAGAAGTAACTTTTGAAAGAAAAACCAAAGTCCAGTTCTAGAGATGCTAAGTTTGAAGTACCTGTAAAATATCCAAGGAAGGATGATTAGTAGAAAATGTGATATATGAGAAGTCATAGAAGAACTGCAAGGCATTGGTATCTAGGTAGGGAGAAAATATAATTTGTCATCCAAACTTGGACAGTTTTGATACTGAAAGGGGGTGCTATTAAGAGATTTGCTGTGACAACAGACATTAATAGAGCCACATATGGGTAAGTATAGAGGGGGAGGAGGAAGAGCCCTAGCACTGTGTCTGAGGAATTTCAATATTTAGAGAAACAATAGAGAAAGAAGAGCCAAAATCCAGGTGACATGAAAGCCTAAAGAATAAAGCACTTAAAGAGGAAGCAAATGCTCAAATGAGTCAAATACAGCTAACAACTCCAATAAGATTGCTGAGAAATAACTATTGGATTTGGAACTGGAAATCACTGGTGACCTTGGCTGAAGTACTTTGGGAAGCGTGGTGGGTGCAGAAGCCAGTACAGAGTGGAGTAGTTGAGGAAGTGGAGAAAGTGGGTATACAACTCTTTGAAGAGTCTGGACTGGGAAGGAGAACATAGAAATCAAGCAGCAGTTGCAAGGGAATGTAGGGACAGGTGAATTTAGCAGGGTAGACACTAATGCATGTTTGTGATGATGAAAATGATCCTGTTACCCAAGAAAAACTTTCTTTTAGTACA
Organism: Cabassous unicinctus; assembly: GCA_029593785.1. Classification (NCBI taxonomy): domain Eukaryota; kingdom Metazoa; phylum Chordata; class Mammalia; order Cingulata; family Chlamyphoridae; genus Cabassous; species Cabassous unicinctus. The sequence goes on from JAQZBX010052111.1 coordinate 5,480, forward strand.
AGAAAACTATTAAAATCTTCATAACAGTATTGTTCACAATAGCAGAAACCTGGAAATAACCCACATATCCGTCTACACGTGTGAAGATGAATAAACTATGGTGTAGTCACACAATAAAATATTATACAGGAGTAAAAACAAACTACAGTAACACATACAATATGGATCAATCTTGGCAATATAAGTGAAAAAACGTAAGACCCAATTACCTACATCATGAAACTCTTTAGAAAGTTAGAAACAACAAAAATTTGAAATATACCTTTCAGAATTCTAAATAGATGCAATACATTTATATAAAATAAAAAACAAGGAAATTATTAATGTGGACTTTAGGGTAATAGTCAGGTTGGGAGCCAGGGTAAACAGAAGGCAGAGTGGACCCTGGGGTTAAGATGAAGGTTATTGCAAGTTCCCAGCTTGTATTTCAAGTGGTGGGTTTTCAGGTGTTTACTATATTGATAAACAATAAATATCCAATGGTGGAGGTAAGGGTAGGGAGGGGAAAAATTCAGTTACCAGTTCTACAATGATGCACAAAAAAAATAATTGCAGAATATTTAAATTGATTATACAGTTATCTCCAATATAACAGGTGAAGCAGAGGAAAGGAGACTGCTTCAAAGAGAAGTAAAAACTAGACAGAAAGTCTTTCCTTACAAGTAAGGCAGTTCATACCACAAATGTACAATACTGATACATGGTGTTAATAATAGTGGGTATGGAAAAAAAATACCAAATGTATAATATGGACCTAGTTAGTGGCAATATTCTGATGATCTTCTTTCATAATCTGTAACAAATATTCCACAATAATGTAAGGTGTTGGCGGAGGGGTGTTGTATGGGAATTCTGTACATTATGCATGATTGTTTAGTAAGCTCAGAACTTCTCTAACAAAATTATTTAAAAAACAAGTAAGGCCTTTCAAGATATTTTCTATAGACTAGGGGTTCTTTTTTGTTCCACGGAGTCATTTGCCAGTCAGGTGAAAACCACAGACCCCTTCTCAGATTGTAGCGGCTGATAGTTTTATGATACTCAACTAGCGTCGAGTCTAACAACTATCATAATTTCAAAGTATCATTGAGCACAAGCGATTTTTTGAGATATACAACTTCAATGTGATATGAAATGAATACTACTGTAATTTATTGCATAAGTTCATAAGTGAAGGAAATGCTAAATTTCAGTTAGAGGTCAGAGAAAAAGATAATAAGCTGATTTTTTCAATTCAAGCTCATGGACCCCTGCTATAGACAGTAGATAGATTTTATGTCATACTCAATTCTGATATTTCTTCTCAATCCTTTTTTCTGGGCATCAGAAAATATTCAGTCCATCAATGTAAGTTGTTTCAGGACCATTTCCCCCCCCAAGCTTACTATTCTTCTTGCTTCCATTACAATAGCCACTTAATTGTCTTAAAATGTTCTTTCTAAAGTAATTTTATTAGTGATATGTCTACTGACAAAAAACAATATACTGATTGTCATTTTAGCATGTTCATATGATTCATAATCATTTCATTAATAGTCAAATCTCCAAAATCCTGCTTGGCAGTATTATTGAAGTTAGATTTTGCCCAGTTGAATACTAGTTTTTTTTTCTGCCAACATGAGCTTCTTTATTAAATTTCCTTTCACTGATTTTAGCCCCTGTCTTCCATTTATCAAGATCAAATTGCATTGTAAGAACATTTCTTAAACTATTTGTAATTCCTCTAAAATTTTTATCATCTGCAGAGTCATTCCACTAAAGTACTTTCTACTTTTACTTCTGAGTACTTTAGAAACATATGGGGAAAATATTGCAAGAGACACTCAACAGTAAGAAAGTCAGAAAATCTTTAAAGACAAAAGTAAATAGGGTAGGACAGGCTTAAACCACTCATTTCCTACTGCTTGGTTAGCAGCTGCTACACACATTTGTAAGAAAACTCCCAGTAGCTTGGATCTGGTTCTGTCTTCATTACAATCCCCAACACTGTTCAGACTGGGTGGGGGGACCACTGATTTCCTAGGGGGTATATTAACCAAATGCTCTCCTGAGAAACAGACTTGCCCACATTCTGTCCTCTAGGAATACTTCTGAGTCGAATTAAGGCAGCACAGGGCGGCACTTTGATCAGTGTCAGCAGCAAGTTTCATCAGACTGCACAGCACACTCAGGGTTAGACGGGACAGCTGTCAGCCAGATTTTCAGCTCTTCTGCTGGATTTTTATATGTCCGCTGATTTGTTGACTTATTAGTCTCTTCATTTACTTAAATGATTACAGAGTCTATTATGGGTTAAGGGCTAGAAGATCCAAGCGAGCTGGCTAAAACTACATCAATTCACCACGGTTGTCTTCCTTCACTGTGTTGAACCTTGTTCAGAGAGGCAACGGTCTTGAAAGTAAAGACTTGTGATTTGCAAGGTCCAATATTTTGGATGCTTAACTACTAAGCCTTAAAGGAAATTAGGCACAGAGATCCTGCCCTAACAAAAGACTGGAGGGAGACTAAAGGAAACCAGACCACCTTGCCTCCACAGATGTGATAAAGTTTGTTCATGCTCCAGAGCAAGACTTTCAGAAAGAGGAAGAGAAAAGTTTGGTGCTGTGTCCTGCCCCACACTGGCTGGGTCCTAGAGGAAGAGGAGCATCACAGAACTCCCTTTAAACTTAAGAACCATAGCTAAGGGACCACCCATGCCTTGCCCCCTGGTTGAAACCTAGAAATTGGCAAGCTTCACAGAGAAAGTGCCCTACAACAACAAAGAGTGGAAATAGAGCATTTCTATCTGGGGCTTTGTGAAGGCGGCAAGCCTCTCAGAATTCCCCATGTTGCCCAGCATGGAAAGAGATGGTTGCATGGAGTGCTGAACCCTTGGGAAGCTACCTGATGTGTAGTTACTGATGGGATGTGTAAAGGCAAACAAACATTTTCTCTTGGTGGCCAAGAGCAGTGTGAATGGGATGCTGAGAAGCAGCAGTCCTTGATGCGTCTGGCATTTCCAGTGAGGGGCCAGGTCCCAGTGAGAGGGTACAACCTACATAACATGTAGACTGTGTAAGTCAGGCTCCAAGGAAGACTTAGCTGCCTTGGTGGGTACCAGTGGGGGGCACTGTTGATCATTACAACCACTGGACCCTCACATGGTCAGAAGATGCCAGGGACTCTGAAAAGACCCTCCAGGCCCAGAGTCCTTCCCACCAACACAACGTGATACCAAAGTCCCCTCCACAATGTAGATGCAACAGAGAAAGAGGAGAGAGGAGAAAACCCAAATTGGCTGAGAACATCTTGAATTTGAGTAAGAGAAACCACTGAAGGGATGATGCTTATCTGGAAATGAGGAGGAGTGGTTTTCTGCTTGTGAAATAGTGTAGTCTCAAGATAGAAATTAGGTCATTGTAGAGAAATAAGGTACATTGTACTTTTACACACCTGGGTGTCTGACTCATTAAATGATATCCACTACACAGAAAAGAAATATTCACTGTACTTAAGGAACCTACAGTCTAGCAAAGAGATAGAAATATGCCTTTCATTCATAGTATTATCAGTATTACAGTTAAATAATTACCTGTTCATGTGCTTAGTGTTGAACTTGACCGTAAACTCCACGCCTCCCTTCTTCACTGTTATGTACAACAAGGCACAGAACAAGGTGTTCAACACATAATATATGTTCAAGAATTACTAATTGTGTTCATTAATGCAATGATTTAATTATATCAATTAATGTTAATTGTTGATTATTGAAATAATTGTTGATTAGTTAATATTTTCAAGTGCTTTCTATGTACTAGGCATTAAACCAAGCCCTTCACACACATTATTAGATGTGTGGAAATAAAGAAACTGAAGCCAAGAGAAGGGAGAACACCAAGCTGAGTTTCTTACATTTGCACTCCCTAACCCTTTTCCACGTTGCTCTGTGCCCCAGAAGCTGTCGTATGTGTAAGACATCAACAACTTCTTTGCCCTCTGGTTCTGAAAGAGTTCAGCTAATGTGGAGTCCTGGAAAGAGATCCAAAGAGAGAGGAGAGTGAAGTTGGGGGTCATTAGCTTTGGCTTCTTGTCCACAGGGTCACCGAGGTTGTGACCTTTGGATAAAGGTTACAACACCTCTCAAGATGGCCTTCTCCGCAGGACTCTCTCCTTCTGAGTTCCTATAGCCTCACCACTGTTAGGCTTAGCTATGTCAATAGCCTCATGGTTTATCTAGACCTTGCCCTCAACTTTGTAAATAATCCCTTTATTAAACCCTCCTAAGATTCTCCTAATTTGGATGTGTCATCTCTTTCAAACTGGGATTTGGGCTGATACAGAAACTTTCTCCAAGGTTACTGCTAGGAAGGATCACCACCTTAGTAAGCACTAGTATTGAAATCCAATCTTGAACATAAGCTATGTCAAAGATCCTAGCACAAGTTCTGTCATGCATTGTGTGTTACACAACTGAGCAAATGGTTGACTCCAAAGTCCATGTCATTTCCACTACCCCATGCTTCCAAAACTTCTTGCAGTACACCAGGGGATGGACAATGAAAGAAAAAAGAAAGAAGTGAAGATGGAAGGAGAGGATGGTGATAGATTAGGAGAAAGGAGTCGAGGAAGTAGAATTTACTGAGGTTAGAGAAGAGAATAAGGAAATTAGAGGCCAGGAATAAGTTATTATCAGAGAACAGAGTGTTACTGTTTAATGTTTCTGAGATGTAGGAGCAGCGGGGGATAATATCATCCAACTCTTCGTCATGGCAGTAAATGACTCAAGGCGAGTAAGAGTGAAATGTACAGAGGTTGAATAGTTCAGGAAATGTGAAGTTAATTTGTCAGAAGATTTAGTTACATGAGCATCAAAGGTGATAGCAGGGACTAAGTAGGGAAGGGAATGAATCTAGTGCCAAAATGTTTTACAAACCTAAGAGGGTAACTGTATCAGTCAGGGTTCTCTAGGGAACAGAATCAACAGGAGAGATCTGTAAATATGAGATTTTATAAGATTCTCTCACATGACTGTGGGGATGCACAAGTCCAGGTTCCACAGGCAGGCTGCAAACCAGGTGCTTCGATGAAAGTCCAGTGAAGGTCCTTGATGAGTTTCCAGGAGACATTGGCTGTCCAAAGACGAGCTTGGAAATTCCCTCTGAATGCTGAAATCACTTCCCCTTTTAAGGCATTCAACTGATTGGATAAAACATCACCCATTACTGACAGCAATCTCCCTGATTGATCTTGGGTATAATTAGCCATTTATGCAGTAAACTCACTGATGACTAAAGCCCATAAATGTCCTTGAATTAAAATTAGCCCAGTGCTTGCTTGACCAAGCAACTGGGCACAATTAGCCTAACCATCACAGTAACTGTGAAGTCAGTAGATGAAAAGAACAAGGATGGGTACAGATGTGTAAAAAAAAATAAGGAATTTGTGACAGTTTGAGGTTCTTTTATGAATCCCCAAAAGAAATAGATTATGTTCTTGAACTAATCCATTCCTGTGGGTATGGGGCTCTTTTGATTGGACTTGGTCAGTGAGGCGTGGCACACACACACACACTGGGAGGGAAGGGGGAGGGAGGGGGGAAGCTGCTATTTTGATCTTGCCCTGTGAGAGAAAGGAGAAAGAAGAGAGGGGGAGAGGGGAAGAGGGGGAGGTGGGGGGAGAGAGAGAGAGAGAGACTCCAAGTTTGCCTACTACAGTTGCAGAACTCGGAGAGGCTGAGAGAGGTCCTGGTATCTGGAATCAGCAGAGCACAGAGGCATGGAAAGATGCCCCCAGGGGCTGGGCCCACAGAGCAGCTCAAGGCTGAGGAGACAAGCTCTGCCTCATGCCTGATTGCCACGTGGCAGGACTTCAGGATCACCAGTAACTGACACTGGTGAGAAAGCATCTCTGATGGTGCCTTGATTTGGACATTTCACAGCCTCAGAACTATAAGACTTTTCCCTAATAAAATTCCCATTATAAAAGCCAACCCAGGGGACAGATGTGGCTCAAATGGTTGGGTGTCCGTCTCCCATATGGAGGGACCAGGGTTTGATGCCCGGTACCTCCCAGTGGAAAAAAAAAAAAAAAAAGCCAACCCATTTCGGGTACTTTGCATTGGCAGCCCTGTGGCAAACTAAGACAGCATTTTTCATTGTTAGAGTGGAATGTGGAATGGCCTAGAACTAATAATGTAACAGAAGAAGCTGAAATTCTAGTCTTAGATCTCATGGGAGAGTAAACCACCATCACTTGAGAAAGAAGGCAGCAAAGTTTTGGATCAAATGGTATTTGGGGTCCAATATCATTGATAAAAAATAATAATAGATGCAAGACCAGCCCTAATGAAAGTAAATTTAACCTTAATATCCACTATATCTACAGGGATGTTGGATCACTCCAAAAGAATGGCTGGCTATCTAAACCAAAGGTATTTTAGACTTGCAGGTAGGATAATTGAGAGCAGGGCATCAGAAACAAGGCTTACCTTCCTTTTTTTATTTTTACAAAAATATAATTATTAAGAGGAAGCATGGAAGTCATGGCTCTGCTACCAACTACTTGTATTATCCTAGGTAATCTCTTTACCTCTCTCTAACCCAATATCCTCATTTGTTAGGGCTTGACTATGTGGTTACTTCTAGTTTTAGAGTTCTAGTACAAAATTAATTATAAACCCAGTAGATAAGGACACCCTTCAACATCCTCCTTAGGGGCAACATAATAATCACTCATTCAGGCAATGTCTATTGAGCAGATATTTGGTGCTAGGGCTACTGTGTACCGTATACCATATGAGATGATATGAACAAAGATAGGAAAAAGGAACAAAACTGACATCGTCCCTGCCTTCAAAGAACATATAGCCTTACCTTAGTTAGAGCAAGAGTTAGAAGAAATGTTAATTCCTAGTATTCACTGGGTATTCTCTTCTTTATTTCCTACCTACCTTCCTCCACCTGTGGAATAAGGCTATTACAGATCTGCAGCAACCATGGAGAATTGCCTGCTACTAGCTGTTCTCCCTCCTCCTTTTACCATACCAATGAACCCTGAGTTTGTTCAGGGAAGCAACAACATGTCAAGCCTCAAAAGGCAAATCACATTTAGACTAAGTCCATCACGGTTATGCCATTAATGTTTCCCAAATATTAGACTTCCAGCAACCTTGAGACAGGAAGAGACCATCTGATCCAAGACTGGCTGATGATATATGAGTATGGGTTTCTGCAAAGGCTTTCCCTTACTGGTAAAAAGAAAGCCCTTAACGCCGCCTCCTTTTTCCCCTTTCCTGCTTGAGACTCTGGTGTGGATTAATTCTTTTACTGCCCTCCTCTTCAGGCATTTACATTACCTTCCTGACCTATGAAAGCAATGGAATTTACAGTCTCCACTTCAACTTTTATAAAGGCACATCTGCCTTTATCTTGTCCACAGTTGTCTCCCCAGTAGTACATAGTGGTAACTGGCCATCAAAATAGGATCTAGCTAAAGTGATGTTGAGAAAACTGAGGCTCAGAGAGGTTATATGCTTGCCCAGGGTCTAAGTTTGCCAGGGCTAATGTAACAAATATCACAGACTGCTTGGCTTTAACAGCAGCAATTTTTATTGTTTCACAGCTTTGGGGGTTAGAAGTCCAAAACCAAGGAACATGCTTTCTCCAAAATCTGTAGCATTCTTATAGTGGCTTGCTGGCAATCCATAACTCAATCTCTGCCTCTGTCACATGGCCATCTGTCTCTGTCTGTCTTCTACTACCCTTGTGTCTAAATTTCCTCTGCTTTTCAGGACTCAAGTCATATTGGATTAAGGTCCGTCCTGGTTTAGTTAGGCCTCATCTTAACTAACAATGTCTTTAAACATCTTATTTACAAATGGGTCCACATCTGCAGGACCAGGAGTTAGGATGTGAACATGTCTTATCACAAAGTTGGAAAGGAGCAGACTTAGGACTCTTTGTCCTCAGACTTCAAAGTCCATGCTTTGTTCACTACAACGTGATGTGGAGATGATGTTTCTTTCTGCATTTTTATATAGTGAGCCAGTTATTTCAAATAAAGCAATGATATATAATTTAAAATGAGAGACTGGCTTCTGAGAATAACCCAGCTTTGACAGAAGAAGTCCACCTTCACAAAATACATTGCTGTGATATTTGGCATTTGGGGGCAAGAAAACTGCATAGTTCTGTTCCCTAGGAATTTGTCCCTTCAGAAATCCTCTTAGAGAACTTAAAATCCTGTATCAGCTCAATCATGAATGGCATTTTGCAGAACAAGGCTACGGAGTCCTATACCCATGAGATTTCAAAGATTGGAAGTCTGCATAGACTTCCTCCTCTGCATGCACTTTCCTCAGGGAACTGACCTTATGACAGAAATGGATGCAAAACAAACCAAGCCAGCAGCCAGACCACTGCCAGTTGCCAACCTCGACTATGAGTACTTAGAGAAGAAACTGTGACAGTGTTACTCAACTATTTGGGCTGTCTCTGTCACTTTTTGCTGGGAGGTAATAAGGCATACGTGGACGCAGGATGAGAAAAGAAAAATGATGAAGTTAATGGGGTCTCAACACATTTTTCAGTAAGTCACACAAGAGCTTGCAGCAAAATAATGGAGTATGAAGTCATCAAAATGGATGTAATACATATATAAAATCATACACACTAGCAAGGGCCATTTGTCTTTCCTCAAAAGCATTTAAAATGACACATGCAATGGATTTATACTCTTTTAATCCCAGAAGCTGGCATGCTATTAAAAATAACATAAAAGATCTTATAAAATTAGGTCTCCCATAGAAAGCTCTACTTCATACCATTTTGCAGAAATAGAATTATTTAAATCATTTTAATTTTCTCTTAAATGTCCATTTTCTTCAATCCATTTGCCTCTTCCTCCTTAACATCAAAACTCCAGTTTTATTTGGTTCAGCAGTGCACCCAGCTAAAAAAAGATTACCATTCTAGCCTTCCTTGCAGCTAGGCATGACCATGCCAAAAAAGCGGTCAATGAGATGTAAGTAGAATTCCTTCTGCGAATGGAGGAAATGGACTCAACTGGGAAGAGAAACCTTTGTCCTTTCTTCATTCTTCCTTCTGGCTGGCTGGATCATAGGCACAATGGGTAGAGTAGCAAGCAAGAAGGCAGGGTATAAAGGAAGGACCAGGATTGCTAATGGCCAGGGAGCTGCTATCCCAGCCCTGAATTGCCTAACTCCAGACTTCCTATTTCTGTAAAAGAAATAGACCTTACATTGCTTAAGCTACTATTTCACCATAGCTGAACCATATCCCAATTGATACAGTCCAACGGACCATAAGCTTCAATATCAAAGCCCATAGTAAGCTTGAATACATATTTTAACTTGTTTTGCCATTTTTAAGCAATTAATCTCTCTCTTTGCTTTATTTGTTGTAATCTAACCACAAATATTAGCTAAGCAAATTGATGGAAGATTAATCTGGTAGATTGGAGAGTAACCAATTCATTCCTCAGAATATGCACTGTTTCCTCTTTGTCCCTGCACTGATTTCTGACAAGAAACCAGAAATGAGAAAAGTCAGTTTATGAGCAGAATCTCTGCTGTTTCCTCTATTAGCAGATGAATCTGCTAACAATTCTTTCAAATTCAGACTCTGCATTTTACTATGTTTGGGTTTGTAAAATTTGGAATTTTTGGTGTAGAACCACTAACAATTTTTAAAATACATAAAACTGTAGGAGCAGAGTCAACCTTTTAAAAATCAATTTACTCAAAATGTTCTATCTCTTGGGAAAAGTCCACTTGAAACTGGGTCAGTTAACATAGAGAATGTCCCTTGCTTAGGTTTGGCTGATGCTCTTTGCCAGATACTGTTTAACTGGCTCCATTTCCAGTGTTTCCTAAGATTTGGAAGTTAGATTCCTAATTTAAGAGCCTAATTAATGTTAATTCAATCCAGGTTTGATGGTTTGACATGCCTATTTCGTGGGTCCTGGCATGTACTTCACCTGCATCTCATCAGGAAGCACATAGTCTGGTTTTCTCACTTGGGTGATGGTAAGATTGACCAAAAGGTTCAGTTCCCCATCAACATTTTACTTAATGGTTTTGCCATCTGCTGATGACCATTACCTGAAGCAGTTATTCCATGAGGAGTTCCAAACTGGGAATTTTCCCCCAATTTTATTATTCCTTCTGCATTTATTAGCTGAATCCTTCTATTCAAAAAAACTTACCCTCATCCACCGAGGCTATTAGATTACCCTGAAAAATAGTTTATACCAGAAAGCCAAGATGAATGCTTAATTCTTTTCCTTTAATTATCAATTATCAGAGTAATGAGCTGTGCGCTGGCTCCAATTGCTCTTAGTCAACCTAAAAGACCCCAAGTGCAGCTTATTAATCATTGCCTTGGTCATGCATATTAATAAGTGTTCAGCCATAGCGCTCGCTGCTTTCTACAAGACCAATTCCCTGACTCTATCAAGCTTACATTTATGCTTAAGGAGTGTGAGGGTGGAAAACAAAACAAAAAGGCCAATTCAGGGCCAGTCTTAGAATTGTGAAACAGATGCCTCCACTGCTTCCCCAACTCAACACCCTACCTGATCATCCCCCTAATTCTCAGATCTCTTAAACCACTGCTTGGCAGCCCAAAGTTGTTTGCATCATCATCCTTTCTACATTTGCTTTAACTACAAGATGTCTAATGCCCCCAAATAATTGTTCTTTCCATCTGGGTGTAATCTCCCATGATGCCTACCTCCTTCTCCCAGCTGTCAACCCATGTGAACTAGCTCACAATGTGACTTTTGAACGGACCACTGAAGAAACATGCTACTATCAACTTAAAGTATTTCAAAAAATGGTAGTTGGTGCTGGCTGGTATAAAAATTTCCTTACTATTACATGTTTTACATCGCTTTACAATTATGGCAGGTACATGTTTCACCCTCAACTGGACTGTGAGTTTCTCAAGGGCAGGATTTAGTCATTCATCCTTGTATCTTCTAGCACCTAGCATGGTCCCTGGTCCATAGCAAGTACTCAATAAATATTTTGAGTAACAAGAATAAATGAAATCTTTCCCATTTAACAAAAGCATGTGCTGTATATTATATACATACCCATCTATTATAGAGTTTGGGGTGAGAAATAAGAAAGGAACATCTATCGTCTACTCACTAATACCTCAGTCATAGCAAATCTAGGCCACAGTAAGGAAAAGAGAGAAATCAAGGGATGTCTTGGAGTGTTTGTACTTGTTTAGAAACCAAGCAGTGGATTCAAAACTATCAAAAGATTATGTTTACTACAATATGGGCATTTATATAAGAAAAATACCATCATATCAGCTAGCACTCTAATCATTGAACAGTGGGAAAATTCAAAGTAATGATTATTTCTCTAACTTTAGTGCAGATTTATTATTCCTCTTATGTCCCAAATTTCATGATCCTATAATACAACAAACCAAAAGAGGTGCAAGAAAATTAATCATGCTAAGGCTCAGCTGTTAACATTCAACTTCCTTTCATCTCACAGCACTTTGAACAATAAATCTTAAACCTGACTGGTTTGCACATACGACCTGACCAGGTGGAGAGATTTTGGAAATATTTGGTTAACTTAGGAAGTATCTAATATTTTTGCTAACCTTCCTTCCATGAATGTAGAGGTATGTTGTTTATGTTCACTCTCAAAGACACTTGGAATCATTGTTAAACTAAGTTTATTGCAATCTCTAGATGTTTGAATCAATATCCCATGCTCAATGTTTCAGTTTTAACTGAGGTTGATTATTGAAGTCATGCAAATCTTTGTTGAATATACTAATTTACACAAGCCTAGACATTTAATTTACCACTAAAATAAATATGTCAGGGTTAATATTGTGGCAAAGAGATTATTGTTGTTGTTTAATATTCTTTTTAACTGTATGGGGAGATCATTTCTCCTTGTGTGTGTAGATGAATTCCTGTAAAAATATTCAATGTCACTTTGGTTGAAAAGAAGCATTCTTATCTGTTCATACCTTGATAATACAAATGCATAATTTTCTAAATATTACTTGATTTCCTACAGTTCAGACATATTTATAAAACAAAGTTGTATGTCTTAATTTTCAGATCTAGGTAACTTATCTCTTCCCCTTAGACTTCCAAATCACTAGTATATCATCCTAAAGTGCCCTTGGTACAAGCTTTAGAACAATGTACCATCCATTCCCTGACAGCAGTTTTGCCATGCACTCCAGGTAGTGACTACCAGAGCTCTGTCGTAGCATCAGCCAAACGAGGTTTGTCTCCTTTCTCCAGGCCAGATCTTTCTTGATGATTTTCTTCTTTTTTAATGAAAATGAGGGTGAGGCAAAACTTGCAAGTTTTCAAGAAAGAGACCAGCAGAAAATATTTCACTTTCCCTTTAATCCCTATCAAATTAATGCCAACTAATGTTTAGTTACTTTTTAAATGTGACTATTAGAAAATTTAAAATGACAAATGTGCCTCACATTTGTGGCTTGAATTAATTTCCATTGGACAATGCCAGTCTAGATGTTATTTGCCATGCCCTTGCCCTTGCCCTGTCCTCATCTGAAGGTTGGATACTTTCATCCATCCAAACAGTCCTGAGCTTTAGAACTGGCCTTGTCACTTGGTTGTTGGAAGCAGATGGTAAAGGAGCTGTCCACAATTTACATCTGAGCCTGTACACACACATGCATACCTGGACAAATGTTCCAGGTGAGGACGTGGAGCTGCTCTGACCCCTTTTACTACTTTCCATGGGACAGAAACTGTGGCCCCATTATGATAGCCCATCACATCAGTTACATCAGTTGGGATACTGAGGGGCAGACTTCTTTTTCAGAAATATAAAAAAGCAAATGAGCATGATCCCTAAACAAAGAGAGCAGTTCAGGTAGGAACTTTGCTAAAGTCACATGTATTCCTCCTTGACACAGATCTGATTGGTACATTGGAAGGGGATGCAGATCTGGATAAACCTGGTCAAAGAATAACAGACCATCTTCACAGTGTCCTAATGGCACCGATTCCCATTGGAAGGAGAAGAGGTAACTTGGTGGAGCTAGGAGACCCAGACTAAATCAAAGGGGACTTTCTGAAGTATCTTCCATAAAAGGAAGGCTTGTTAATTCAAGAGGCCAGTTCTTCGCCACCCATGCACTGGACTCTAAACATCTTGGTGAAGAGAAGACAGTGCATCCTTTTTCAAATGTTTCCAAAAATAGATTACCTGGAGGAGCTTTTCCAAAAAACCACAAATCCCTAGCCTCCAATGCAAGCCCATTTACTAAGGATCTCTGGGGCTGGTGAATTTGAACACATGGGCAGAGCCTGCGTAGCACTCACCCCTTTTTCCAGGCAAAGAGAAATTCTTAAGGGAATGAAAGGAGAGGCCACCTCTGTCTCTGGATGCTCTGATGAGTCATTTTCTTATATGTCGTGAAAAAAGGGAGAGGGGAATATTGTGCTAAAAACTATAATTTGAAAATATGAACAGTGCGTCAAGGAGGAAATCTCAAAAGAAATCAGTAACTACCTTGAAATGAATGAAAATGACAACACAACATATCAAAACCTATGGGATGCAGCAAAAGCTGTACTGAGAGGGGAAATTCATAGCCATAAATGCATATATCAAAAAAGAAGAAAGAGCTAAAATTGAAGACCTAACTGCACACCTGGAGGAATTGGAAAAACAACAACAAACTAACCCCAAAGGAAGTAGAAAGAAGGAAATAA
>JAQZBX010052112.1:0-19213 GCA_029593785.1 Cabassous unicinctus
AAAAAAAAAAAACAAAAAAAAACTGAGTTACACTCTACTGATGGGGTCAAATCAGCACCCTAATCTTAACAAAATTTAATCAAAGACATCTCAGCTGAATTTAATACAATCAAAGGGTATCACGCCCAGAGGAACAGACCAGTTTACAAACATAATCTCTCTTTCTGAAATTCATAAATAATCTCAAACTGCCACATTTACTTGTATATATAGAAAATCTTTTTTAAAAATCTGTAAATAGGGAAGCAGATGTGGCTCAAGTTGTTGCGTGCTTGCCTACCACATGGGAGGTCCCCGGTTCAGTTCCCAGTGCTTCCTAAAGAAGACAATCAAGAGAGCGAGCAGACACAACGGACTGGTGCAGCGAGCTGACACAACAAGATGCAAACGAAGAGATACCATGCGGAAACACAATAAGAGACACAACAAGCAGGGAGCGGAGGTGGCTCAAGCGATTGGGCACCTCCCTCCCACATCAGAGGTCCCAGGTTCAGTTCCTGGTGCCTCCTAAAAAGAAGATAAACACACAATGAACAGACACAGAGAGCAGACAGCAAGAGCAAACAACAAGATAAAAGCATTTAAAATTAGGAACAAATCTAAATGTTAAGTGTATAGCACATTACAAAACACTACTGAGCGAAATTAAAGACCTAAATAAATGGAGGATAAACCATGTTCATGTTCTTAAAAACTCAATACTGTAAAGTTAAAAATTCTCCCCAAAATGACCTACAGTTTCAACGTAGTCTCAATTAAGATCTCTAAGAGAGATATATGTGTGTAAGTCTGAGTATGGAAATTTTACAACATGATTTTTAAAAATTTAAGGAAATGAAAAGAGGAAAAATATTCAAAACTATCTTGAAGGGCAAAATTTTAGGATTTATACCATGAGCTCTGAAAACTTATTATGAAGCTACATGAATTAAGACCATTTTGTAGTGATACAAAAATATACAAACCAATGGAACAGAAAAGAAACAAATCAAACAATCAGTCATTTGATAACAAAGGTGTCAATACAGTGAAATGGGGAAGAGATGTTTTGTTTTGTTTTTTTCCAGTAATTAGTTCTGTGTTAAATGAGTAGGCATATAAAAAATATGACTCCTACCTCACACCAAACACACACTCACACAATTCTAGGTAGACTGAGTTTTAAATGTGAAAGCTAAAATAGTAAAGCTTCTAAACATAACATAGAAGAAAATCTCCACTACCCAGGTAAGGACTTCTTAAACAAGATGCAAAAAGCAGTAATCATACAGGAAATGATTTCCAAACTGGACTTCATAAAAATTATTAAAGGGTGTCAAGAGAAGATACTTTTAAGAAAGTGAAAAGACAAGCTATGAAATGAGAGAAGATATTTGCAATATAGGTATCTGGAAAAAAAAAAGGACTTGTATCCAGGATATAGAAAAAACTCCTACAAATTGAAAAATATTAATAAGATAACACAACATCAGAAAAGGGGGAGAGGAGGAGGAGACCTGAATTAGAGTTTTCACAAAAAATAATATCCAAATGATCATATGAAAAAGTGATCAATACTATCAGTTATCAGTGATTTACAAATTAAAACCAGGGCATGCTCACCAGAATTGCTAAAATTAGAAAGATGGAAAAACCAAGTTTGGGAAGGATGATGCAGAGTGACTAAAACACTAAGGCACTGCTAAATGCAAATTGGCTCAACAACTCTGGATATCTATTTAGCAATATTTACCAAAGTCAAACATATATACTCTCTGACCCAACAATTTATTATCAATCTCACACACATACACATACATATACATCAAAATATGCACATATTCACCAAGAATACAAGAGTATTCACAGCATTATTCATAAAAGCCCAAATCTGGAAGCAACCCTATTTCCCATCAACAGTAGAAGAGATAAAACACATTTTGCTATACTCATACTATGGTATATGATATATCTGAAAATTAACCAACTACTGCTACACACAAAAACACAGATAAATCTCACAAATATGTTCAGTCATAGAAGCAAAATGCAAAGGAATAGAAGATGTAGGATTCCACTTATACAAAGTTTAAAACCAGGCAAAACTAATCTAGTTACGGAAGTCAGAATCAGTTCCCTTTTTAGTCCAGTAATGTTAGAGTAGAGACAGGAGGAAAGCTTCTGAAGTAAAGATAACATTCTATTTCCTAATATAGGTGATATTTTACATGGGTGTTCATTTATTAAATCCATCAACCTAGGCATTAGGATTTGAATACTTTTCTATTCTATATGTATGCTATACTTCAGTTTAATTTTTTACTCAGAAATATTACTAACATATTCTCACAATTTTATTTTACTTTCATTAGAAAGTAGTTCCCAACTTAAAAAATAAAAACATTTCCTCCTGCCCATTCTACCTCCACAGAGTTCCCCACTGCTATTGCCTTAGAAAGAAAATTTGGAGATTTTTGTGTCACCAATAACTTGAGTGCAATAAAGATTAGCGATAAGAGGAAGTCATTAAAATGTTTGCTTCCCATGCTATACCTGTACAGTAAAAGGCCAAAGTCAAATCCAACCATAAGGAAAATTTAGAGATTAGATCAAAGAAGCTAAACACGTTTAGGGAATAGGTTCCTATTTATTAAAATGGACTGTACATGTAACCCAGTTGACATTTTGTATGTTGTTACATACTGAAGTATTTATAGACAGGCCACAATTTTCAGACCAATTGTATTCTAAAGGCTGAACTATATTAAATATAGGTTATGTTCTGTGTATATTGATTGTAAATAGCTGTAATATATAAAAGAAAAGAGAAAAAAGAAAACTTTGCCCCTTTTTCTGGCCTCATTTTACTTAAGCCATATTTAAATTACCTGCCTGGCCACCAAAGGCTATTGGATTTGCCATACCTACTGTAAATGATAGGCCAGTTCACTTTAGTAGGTGAGAGATGAAAAAGGGAAGAGAAAATAGAGTCAAAAAGGAAAATTGAAAATAAAGAAAAAGAGGTGCACGTTTTTTTAAAAATGAGAAGCCAGGTTGTATATTAAAAGAGAAAATGCACAATAGCATTAGGTTCCTGGGAAAACAGGAAGGAACAGGATCCAAAAACTGGTGGAAGGAATGGCTTTGTAGAGAAGAATGGACTATGTAGTGGTTTTTAAAGCATGTCCAATTTTTTTTTTACAGTCTTTCTATAAAAGGGTGGGATCTAATTCACCTTCTTTCTTTGAGTATGGGCTCATCTAAGTGACTCACTTCCATTGAATGGAATGCAGATGTGATAATGCTTGACTTTTGAGGCAAGATCATAAAAGATAAAACAGCTTCTACCAGGCTCTCTCCCTCTCTAGACACTTACCCTTGGAACTCAGCCACCATGTTATAAGGAAGCCTAGGCCATATGAAAAGGCCATGTATAGGTGTTCCAGTTGACAGCCCCAGCTATGGTTTCAACCACCTACAGTTGGCATCAACAAGATGATATGTAAGTGAACAAGTCTTTAGGTGATCAAGGCACCCAGCTCTTAAGCTAAGCTAGCTGATACCAACTAAAGCAGAGATGAGCTGTCTTGGCTAAGCTCTGCTCAAATTGTATTTTCATGAGAAAAATAAATGTTGTCACTTTTAAGCCACTAAATGTTGGAGTTGTTTGTGATGTGACAACAGGTAACTTAACAGGCAACTCCTCTATTAACGATAAGAAAAGAGATTGAGGTAAAGTATAGGAAATGTGGATACCTGCTAGAAGTTGAAGGGGGTCCCATCAGATAGCTTTTATTGTCTTTGTGAAATATGAGGAAAGATCATCTACTTAGAATGAGAGAGATAATGGGGGAAGTCACAGGTATACAGGAGAAGAATGAGATAGAAATTGTGACGAAGATGAGACAGACTAAACATGGTAAAATTGTCAAGTCATGTTGACAGCCCATCTGAGGTTGATGATTGTGAATTTATAGTGCCCTTTGGTGACTTTCTCTAGCAATGCCCTTACCTCTTGATTGAAAGAACTGAAAAAGCAGATATTGGGGTTTATCAGTTAGAGTTTGTCAGAAAGATGTGATAAGACAGAAGTGCAAAGGATTTAGGGAACCATGTAATCTAAACTGATTAAAGAAAATGAAGAAGACTCATGCATGACGCAAGCTGGAGATGAGATCAGAGGCCAAACTCGGGATCTGACAAGATGGCCGGGCTGCCCCGAAGGATTATCAAGGAAACCTTGCTGGCAGAACCAGTTCCTGGTATTAAATCAGAACCAGATGAGAACAATGCCCGTTATTTTCATGTGGTCATTGCTGGCCCCCAAGATTCCCCTTTTGAGGGAGGGACTTTTAAAATTGAACTATTCCTTCCAGATGAATACCCAATGGCAGCCCGTAAAGTATGTTTCATGACCAAAATTTATCACCCTAATGTAGACAAGCTGCAAAGACTATGTTTAGATATTTTGAAAGATAAGTGGTCCCCAGCACTGCAGATCCGCACAGTTCTGCTATCAATCCAGGCTTTGTTAAGTGCTCCCAATCCAGATGATCCATTAGCAAATGATGTAGCAGAGCAGAGGAAGACCAACGAAGCCAAAGCCATAGAAATAGCTAGAGCATGGACTAAGCTATATGCCACGAACAATATTTAAATTGATCTGATCATCAAGTGTGCATCTCCTGTTCTGCCAAGACTTCTTCCTTCTTTGTGTGCATTTAATGGACACAGTCTTAGAAACGTTACAGAATAAAAGCCCAGACATCTTCAGTCCTTCGGTGATTAAATGCACATTAGCAGATCGATGTCTTGTCCTGATTCACTGTTGTAAAGCATGAGCAGAGGCCAGAAGTATCATCTGGATTGCTGCAAAACGTTTAAAAGCAGTGGCCCCTCTCCTGCTTTTACTCATTCCCCCCATCATGGTTTAAGAATAAAAGCACTGTGAATAAAGGTAGTTGTCAGGGTTAGCTGCAGGGATGTGGGTGTTTTTATTTTATTTTTATTTTTGAAGAGGGAGGTAGTTTTATTTTAATTTTGCAAGCTGCTCCCCCCCCCCTTTATGGTAATCTAATTAAATGCATTGGTTAAAAGCAGCTAACCAGTTGTTCTTTAGAATATACCCTCTAGCTGAGTCTAACTTTAGAAGATGTGGATGGACAAGCTTGATTGAACCAAAATGGGAACATTATACAAACATCACAGCCATCACTAATAACATTGTGACTTCGCTGTCAAGGGTAGAATCCTCCATTCAAAAAAAAAGTTTATGACTATTTTGTATGGCTTGTCTGGAAACTTCTGTAAATGCTATGTTTTAATAAAATATTTTTTGTTATTCTAAAAAACAAAGAAAATGAAGAACTGAGAGGGCTGATGAATGTTGAGTGAGAATAGTTAAAAAGAAAACCAAAAGGAAAGAACATTGTGATCAGACAATGGCATGCCTACCTTGGTGATTCTTCAGCAGGTATGAATATGGTAAGATTCTTGGTGAGATTAGATATCTGAAATGAAGTAAAGAGAAGGGGACAGGGGATAACATGGGCAAGAAATTCAAATACAATAATGATATGTGGGTTGTATGCATAGAATTTGAAGCCAGGCTAGATGAATACAAGACCTAGAGTCCAGCGAAAGATCGAAAGATTGTGAGCCAGGTGTCGAATTTTTTGATGAATGAGAAGTGAGAAGAGATTGGTAAATGATAGCAAAAAGGATAGGGAACACAGTGGTGTTCAAGAGTAACTACTCTCTCCAAACAGTCAACATATTATAAACAACCTGCCAGCCAATAGGAGGTGCACATCTAAAAGAAGTCTTGGATTTTCGAATCATTTAACCATTCACAATTTTAGTTTCCACTATAAGCCAGGAACTGTGCCAAATTCTAGGGATTAAAACAATAAACAAGACAAATGTCCCTGCCCTCACAGATCACACCGTGTAGTGGCGAAACAGCTGAGAAAGCAATTTAATATAAATGCTATAATTACAGATGTAAAAATCCCCAAAATGGACTGAAAGCAAGTTTCTATTTCAGTCAGTTCTCTTCTGTTTCCTAAGATGATCTCAGAAATTCTATAGTATTCCTAAATAAACTCCTATATTGCATTTTCACCCTACAGCAACCCCAGGCACTTCTGTACCATTGTACATTTTATCATAAATACCTGTATGTATTTGTCTATCCAATTTAAGGACCAAATATATATTTGTATATATAGGATAAGCTCAGTGCTTGGTACAAAGTAGTCAATCAATAAATTCTGATTGAGAAAGACTGAAGGACTGAATTAATGACAAATATATGAATGTTCTGTCTCTGTGTCATTCTGTGGTTTGAACCATGGCTTATTAGTGACCCCAAGACTACAACCTAAAATGAAACTCATCTGTTGTTCCATTTTAACCTTTCATGGCTCCTGCTCAACTGGGCAGGAACTGGAAGAGCTAAATTATCAGCTGATCTGGCCCCTACAAAAGAAGCTAAGTAATATGTGCACATACATTTTCTCTCAAGCTTGTGGACATACCAAAATGGTTTGCTGATGCCACATGGTCATCTACTCAAGAAGAATGTGGTATAGATGTTGAATACTCATTTTACTAAGTAGGACCCTAAAATAATTGTATCTCAAGACAGTATCTAGTTTCTGAGGGCAAAGCCCAGATGAAGAAGATAGATTTGCCAAGGACTTAAGGGTTTAGATTTAACCATTGCCTGAGAAGAAAACAAGTTTCAGAAGTTACTGAAAAGTTGACATATGAATATTAGGCAATTGGTGTGACAGAACCTTAAAGCATGACCATAAAGCCTGATGTTTTGTACCTTGTTACAGCAAACCAGATACGGCATTCATATTGGATTTTCTAAGGCAGCCCTAATTTCAATTTTGCTAATGTATTATTTCAGTTAGTGCATTTCTCTCTTTTAAAAACATCCCAAATTTAATTCAGACAATTATGGGAATGTTTTACGAAGTATAGTGTAAGATGTTTTCTGTGGTAATTTGGCTTTTCACTTTTCAGTTGTAATGTAAATTAGATTCAATAATGCTCTGTATCTATGTTGATGATTTTCTGAATCAAATTTGGGACGTTTTTAAGAGAGAGAAATGCTCCATTCTCTTACTCCTTTTAGCTGCCCCTGATCTAAACTTTCTCTGGTTCTGCTATATACAAAACACCATAACTAAAAATAGTATGCTAAGGGTTTTACCCAAAAGTATAATGTTCTACATTTATTTCCAATACTCTCCCCTGATCACCAATATTTAGATGATCTCTTTACTTGAAATAGTATGTAAGAATATATTCAAAGATCAATACAGTGATTCATAAATCAGTTTCTGGGGTCATAATTCAGAGACTATCATTATTGAAGTACAGATAAAAAATTTTCCCTAAATATATTACCTTATATTTGCTCACATTGAGGCTCATTTGCCACTTCTCTGCCCATATAATTTTGCGAGACCTTTCTATAATTTATTCCCCACTGTCAAACTCCTTTTTAAATTACATTTTTTTTCTTTTAATACATATACTGAAACCAATGGATTATAAAGCTAGAAGAGACCATATTGTCATCATCTTATCCATCCCTCTCAAGCCTGGAGAAATTAAAACACTTGTCTACAGTGAAGTATTATAATGTATCAGAAAATGGATTTTTCTAATTCTAAGTATAAATTCTTATTATTAAATTACATATTAACTTTTTAATACCTAGATGAAAGGACTTTAGGGGAAGAAAACTGATATTTATTTAGAACAGGGTATTGCCTGATACTATATTTTACATATTCTTTCTACTACTCCCAGTGGCTCTACAAAGTTGAATAGCTTACAGGATGCATACTTTATAAAAGTAGTATTTATTTGATTTCAAATTATTTTGTTTCTTTAAAAGTTACATTGCTTTCAGCAGTATTTGACTTTAACCCATTTCAAACCAAAAAGGGTAGCTATAGTTCTTCTATTACAGAACTAGCACAAGATGTTATAGTTTCTGTAGCTTCTAAACAGCCAGCCTCAAAAACGGGAAATGTGAAAAAGGTCCCATGACAATCCAAGTCTATTTTCCATGGCTGAGAGAATGAGGTAATTCACATAAACAGCAACCAACAAGATACTTTTTATTAATGACATAGGTACCCCAAGTTTAATATGCCCCTTAAATCTGCCCCTCCCTTGGTATTCATTACTGGCATTACAATCTTCCTCCAAGACACTGGAACATTTTAGTGGGAATCATTCCCAACTTCACCTTTTCCTTATTGTCCATATGCAATCAATAAAATAGAGTCTGCTCATTTTTATTTTTTAAATTTCTTATATTTCAGATCCTTTTCTCCATCCCTATCTCTACCACCTTGGTTCAGAACCTTCAAGTCACTCACCCAGATTACTACAAGCATCTTCTAATTAATCCTGCTTCCATTCCATTTAATCCATGGCAATTCATCTACATGGCAATTCATCTTCACATTGCCACCAAAGTAATCTCTCTAAAACCCAAATTTTATGTCTCTCCATTATTTCAAAGCCAACAATGACTCTCCAATATCTACAGGATAAAATTCAAATTCTCTAGTGTAGCCTATAACTTTTTCCATTATGTGGCCATGTCCGTTTCTTTAGTTTCACCTTTCATTATACAATCTCCTCTCTTCCTTACCACCAACCCCAGACTCTATCATTTAATGATAATGGACAACATAATTACTTTTCCTGAATATGCTATGCTGTTTCACTCCTTTGCATCTTTGCTCATTTTGTCCTCCCAATACTTATGATTCCCTTCCACCTGGTGAACATCTTCAATTTTCAATGCTCAACTCAAGGCTCACCTCCTTTTTGAAGTTTTTCTTGACCTTCACCCCACCTCATCACATTGGAAATGACCTTTCTTTCCCTTTGTTTTCCCACTGAACTTTTATGAAGCATTTGTAACCATTTTTTGTGGGTTTTTGTTTTTTTTTTTCCATTTATTTGTTGGCATGTCTGTCTCCTCCTTCTAAAATATAGGTCCCCTGGAACAGGTACTGTGTCTTATTCAATCTTATCCTCCTAATTTTGTAGAGTCTGTCACATATTAGGGGCTCAATGAATGAATGAATGAATGAACAAAGGAAAGAACTGTATAGCATAGTCTTGAAGAAATTTTTTTTTCAATTATGATTAAATACTGAAAATAATATGATGCTGACTTAGGTATATTTATCTCCCATCAAGTCAACATTTTTCTATTTAACATAACCTTTTTTGATTAAAAACTTAAGATTTTTTCCTCTGAGGAAATCTGGTCAGATATGTGTACTAACATTTATTATCTCCTAGATATACAGATAATTTCAGAGTACTAATTATTTTATTAATTTAATGGAATATCAAAACATATTATAATCAACTCCTGATCTTAATAGGTATCCTGGCTTACCCAGGATCTTTTCACATGCTGTTTCTGCCACTCAGGCATGGCTTACATTTCTAAGCTGGTTTTTATGCCTCTAATTATCATGATGCAGGCAACGAAAGGCAAAAATCTGTCTATATCCTAAGTGGAGGATACTGGCCAAGAGAGTAGAAATGATTCCTGAACATGAGATGATTTTATGTAGTACATAATCTGCATAAAAAGGATCACAGACTCATGGAACTGGGTAAGACAGTATATGTATTATCCAAATGTACATCTGTTTGTTTTTATTTTACTTTGACGTTTTTTAACCCAAAGAATACTACTCCAAGTGCTTCTACTAACTTATTGAAATGCAACAATATTTGCCACTGATTCTCCTTAAACAAGAAGTCTGATAATGGAAAGGTTTAAAGATATGAGCAAGATATCATGAGATCATCTGTTCCTAATCAACATTTAAATCTACTAGAAACGTTCTAAAAGAGTATATTCAATGAAATTCAGTGTTAAAAATTACAAAATTTTAATTCTCATAGAGCCAAAAAAGGAAATTAACTTTGTAGTTAACATTACATTTTATACACAAGTTATTAAACCATAATAATCTGTTCACTAAATTTATAAATGTTTATTTGGAGGAAATGCTAAGGAAATAAGTCAATTTCTATATGAGGAAAGCAAAATCCAGCATTTTGTTCATCTACATACACTTGTGAGGATCCCCAAATTACCAAGATGAGAAAAAGGTGGCTGGCATTTTTATTATATGCAATGACAGCTATGTTCTGAACTTCTGGTATCTAATATAGTAGATCAGTGAATTAAAATTTCAGATCCTCAGTTCTACTAGCCATATTTTGAGAGCTCAATAGCCACATGTGACTAGTGGCTACCTTATTGGACAGCACAGATAGAGACCATTTCCATCACAGAAAACTCAAATGGACAGTGCTATTCTAAACTATGATACAATCAATGCAACTTTTTACTTTTAAAATGGTAATATAAGTTCAAATAAGTTTTTGGTTGACTATTACATAGGAAATGAAAGCATACATTTACTAAAGAGAAAAAATAATTAAATGTAAATAGTAATAAAGGCTTTAATTATATTAAATAATTTTATATGGTTTGGTTTGAAATTATACCATATTGAATCCAAAAAAACTTTCAAGGTATTTTAATCCTTTATCCTCATTTTAAAGATGTGGAAACTGAATCCAGAGGATGGTACAAGAAAAAAAAATCCTCTCATTTAAAATATTTAATATACCCAAATAAAGTCACTATTGAAAATAATTAAAATTTGCTATAATTGATAATAAACTGAAATAAAGAAAAGTCTAAGCTATTCTGGTGCCTTAGAATCAGCTCCTCCATTGAATATAGAGGCTTTAGCATAGTGGTTAGGATTTTAGGTTCTGCGGTTAGACTGCCTAACTTCAAATGCTACTCCTTGGCTTACTGGCTGTGCAACCTTAAGCGAGTCATTTAACCTCTCTGAGCCTCAGTTTCCTCATCTATTAAATGGAGAAATAACTGAACTACTTCACAGCATTGAAAAGATTAAGTAAAATTATGCTTGCAAAGCAGTTAGCGACCCTAGCACATAGGTCCTTAAAAATGTTAGTTCTTATGAAACTTGTGTTTTGGCTGAACCTAGTCAACTGATGACTTTCTTCAGTTAGTTACTATTCACCTCCAGGCTCTTTACAGAGATAAACTCTGGAAAGCATTCAGAGGTCATTATGTGAACCCTAGGCTACTTGGTGACTTTACAACTTCAGTCATAGAAGAATGCAGATAAACCACTAGCAACAGTTTTTACCCATAGACCTCAACACCTTTGTCATGAGTGTGTAACAAAAAGCCCCAAAGGCAACCTGTAGGTGTGATATTTTTAAAATGAAATAAACCAACCAATCAACAACAAAAAAAACCTCCCAGGTTAAAAATAAGTGGGATATGTTTTTTGTGTTGATCACAGGGGGTAGGGTAAAAAAGTAGGAGATTGGATAAGTAAGCATTCTTTAAAAACATGCAGATAATTTCATCCTTACTTGGTTCCACAGGTACCCAAGTCAATGTTATCTCCAGAAACTGCAGAGATGAAAATGGAAAATTCATAGCTTTCAGGTCTTGCTAACTCAAGAAAATATTTTAGTCTGAGTATAGAGGGATGTGTTTCAATAGAGTACAACATAGGCACTATATGATCAAGGATAACCAAGAACCTGTTCAATTATCTCTTTGCGCAGCTTCAATCTTCTGAAATATTTTGAGAAGCAAGCTCTATAATCACCTCTATGAGACCTGGTCCTAACCAAGTGTCAAATCTTAATCAGCTTGATATGTTTTAATCAGCTTTTCAAATCAAACATTTTCCTACTAGCAATTTTCAGAGTTCTAACTTCACTTTCCACAATGTTAGCACTTCTATTTTTGCCTTTAAGTTAACTTTTATATGTATATCTTCTCTCTCACACTAGATAGCAAAATTTTTGAGCTTTTACTTACAGTGTTTCCAACTAAAACAAATATACTTGGTAGACATTTTGAAAATAAATCTATTACTTGATTATTTAGTAATGCAGAACTGTGTCAGTGTGCCAGATTCTATTCTCTATTCTATTAGTAATTAGTATGATCTCAACTCCATCCTCTTCAGGGTCAGGCTATTCAGTTTTGAAAAGGAAAGACTGCACAGGACGATATGTTAAGATCACTCATATTCCTAAAAGTTTATGCTTCTATGTGTCAGCTGAATTTTAAATACCTACATTCAAATTTTGAAAGGCGTGTATATTCAAAAGAGTTATTAAAAACATACACAGACATCCATGCCATACACGGAACACTTAAGTTTGTATGGTGAGAATTGTTCTTTCTTTAAGTTTTAGACATATCAATGCAATTTTCTTACTCACTACAGTAGAACAAGAGTAACACACACCTGATAACATTGTTCCAAATGAAAATACAAGCATAGATCAACACATGACATTTCAAATACTTGCCCCTAAGAGACATCACTGGCGATTTTCTTTTGTCAATTTCATAACATTTATTCAAACAACTATAATGACCTTCCATTTCCATAAATAAACTTACATAAAAAGCTAGCTAATGTACTTATGAATTAGTCTGTCACTAACAGCTAAATTAAAGCTTAGGAAATAATTTATTCACAGATATAAATTAAATGTTTAGACAAACATTTAAAGTTTCCATTCTAATTTCTGTAAATATTCCAAGAATATCCCATAGCTATAAGCTTTAAACTATCTAGAAAGAATCGGTTTGGTACCTTAATCACGAAAAGAGATCACAAAAGAATTTAGTATCATTATGAAAAATATAAACACTGTATAGGCTAGCACTTGCTGGTAAAAAATCAGTGACATCATTTCAATTACCAAGTACACTTTTTTATAACACAATTAGCATATGTTTTTAAGTTTTTTTAAGCTTTATATGAACAGGGAAAATGACAAGTCTGGCACAAATAATTCTTTACACTTTCTGGCTTTCTTTGTACTTTCTGTACAGTTGGTTCCTACATTTGTGCAACCAAAAATAATAATAATAATAATTTCTACCACTACATTGGCTTTTTAAAATCACTGAATCACATACTAATAGTCTGTTGAAAATGAAGACCAAAATCTCATTGGTGAAACACAAACCATATAATCTGGTCTCACTATTCATGTTAAAATATATGACTAAATCCTCCTAAATCAATTCTGCATTATTGATATAGATTAAAAAAACTATTTTGGTCAGGCTTAATTACAAAATTAGCCTAATCCTTATGGTACAAACTTAGAAACAGTAAACAATACTACTTACAAACTTGAATAAATGGCATTCCCTCAAGTGCTGAGATGTCATTTATTTCTGGTGATATATAACAAGTACTTTGTTACTTGGTCATTCTGAATGATAAATATAAACCTTACAAAATCAAATCAATTTTTCTTTCACAGCGATCCATCCTACACATATATGTAACCATACTGCCATACCGAATTTCAATTTTCATGATTTTTTTATTCTTTTTAGTGTGAAGTGTAGAGTACCTGCACTTCTGGCTTCTTGGCTCTCAAGAGCAATCAACAGGGTTCATGAAAGCAGTTGAACTCCTAATGACCTTTAAGTTTTGCAGGCATTGTAGCAGATCCTTGAGCATCCCAAGAAAAGGCAAACCTGCCTCGCTTTTTTTCCTTAAAGGATAACATTGCCGTTTTGTCTTAATATATTTTTCAGTCCTAATCTGAAGGGATGACGAATCTCTAAGACTTAGTTGTCCACTGAGGATTCACCTGACCTGTGGAGAGCCAGATTAGCAGACTCACCTTGTGATAAGGTTGGGTTGGACCCAAGAGATGGAAGAAAATGAGCTAACTGCCCACTGCACTATCTGTGGCTCCCAAATAGGGGATCAGGAGGTGAATGCGAGGGTTGGAGTGGCAAAAGGGACTTCTTTACCAGGATCATATTTGCGGAAAGTGTTCCAGGATGTGTGCAGTCCCCCTCGCTAGTGAGAAAGAATCGAGAGGACCGCTCTTCTCCCTTGCTTCTCCATCCGGCCCTTAGCGCTCAGCCCTCACGCTGGAGCTTGGGGTGGGGAGTTGGGAGGGGTCTGGTTCCCATGACCCCCTCGAGCGGCTCTCGGCTGCCGCGGCTAGGCCTGGACCATGCCCCACGGCCTCTGGGGCTTCGACCCCGGGGGCGTTCCATCCACCGCGCCGACCCGCCCAGTGGGTACCCACACCCGGCCCTTGACTCACCGCTTTCCACCTCGCTGCCTTTCTTGGCGGTTGCCGCGTTCCCCATGACTTGGACGATGGAAAGAAAGGGTCAGGGAGGGAAAGGGGGGCTGGGGCCGTCCCTGCCGCTCTACGGGATAAGGCACGCGCGCTTCTGCACCCGTCAGAGCGGCAAGGGTTCCAGGCGCTGACGCCCGGGATCCAGCGAAGACGACGGCCCGTTTTGAGGAAAGGGCTTCAGCGAACTCCCCAGCCCGGGTGGTGGCGGCGGCTACCCGACACTCCCCCTTCCCCCGCCCCGCCCTCGGGCAGCCGCGCGCCGCAGCCCCCGCCCGAGCCCCGGCCCCTCTCCGCAGGCGGGCGCGCGCCGGAAGTGACGTGAGGCCCCTGACGCGGGCGGCGGCGCGGTGGGCCACAGTGCGGCCGAACCCCGGGCGGCGTGTGGGGGTGGCGGCCTAGGTCCACTCAGGGCCCACGCAGTTATAACCCGCGTTCAGGCCGGGATTTGCTCTGGCGCCGCTCTCGGATGCAGCGTGAGAACTGTTAACTTTGAGGAACCCATCGTTTCTCATTCTGGCGTCCCCAGTGCCCTGGGGCGAAGCCGTGCCAGGGTCTCGGGTTTCTTAGAGCCTTTTGGCGCAGCGTCTCCCAACTCAAAAATTGCCTCCTTTTTCAGCCCAGGACGGAAGATGAACTCTGCTGCCCAGGCCGCACCATCGGGTAGGAGACCACGAAACGAGGCGAAACCTCTGGTTCTCGCCGCTGGGTCAGCATCAGCCACGGGAACAAACCACGTTCCTAATCACGATCGTGGTTCTGAGCCTCTTGTTCCCTAACAGATACAGGTATTCGCTTAGCCTAGCACGTTGTCCTGGTTCTTGGATTCCTGTCACAAGCCCTCGATATTTTCAATGCGGGTTTCACTCGTCTTGACTTTACCGGATCGCTCTCACAGGTTTTGTCAGCCACCCAGACGGAAATAAAGGAAAATAATATAGATCTCAAAATAAATACATTTCCAGTTGGTAGTTGCGTCTTTATTAATATACATGCGTGTTAGAACACTTGAATTTGCTAATAGCTTTTGCTTGTGAAGTTAATTTATGTGGCACTCTAGCATCTTTTGTTGTTGCATGCTCCTTTGAACTTTGTAAGAATTTATTCTATAGAGTAGAAAGACTTAACTTGGGGGCGGGGGACAGACCACATAAATTTATTTCGTGCCCCCAAAACATAGGCACAGTGGTGTTTAATGGATGCCTGTTGGTTTGACAGTATGCTGAGAAAATTGCTTAGGACTTTTAATTTTTAAGTCGTTTATCACTAATCGAATAAATGTCAGTACTACTTGGTGACTACTCAATTCTGTCAGTAAACTCTTCCTCCTGTTTCTTATTGCCAATTCAGTTAAATTGACTTAACATTTATATCTGGTTTACTATATTCCAAGTGCCATACAAATAGTAACTCATTCATCTTTTTAAGAATCCTATGAGATAGGTGGTCTTATTTTACTTAAGAGCAAACTGAGGCACAGAGAAGTTAGGTAACTTACCCAAGGTTACATAGCTATTACGTGGTTGAAGCAGGATTGAACCTAGGCAACTGAGTTCCAGAGTCTAACCCTTTGTTCATAGATCAGGAACCAGCAGGAGGTTGTGGTAAATTGCTTTCTCTCCGATTGAAATCCCATTGATTTAAAAAAAAAAAATATCCACACCGTGGTTTTACTTCTTGGGGAAACCCATTATGTTGTTTTTCTGGGTTTCCATTAAATCCAAGTAAGATAAAACTAGTAGGGAAAGAAGGATTTAGAATAGATGGGGATGATGTGAGGTTTTGTGTCAGCATGGGACAAGGTCACATCCTTTCAATCACATTTAGTTTTGTGCTGTGGGTGTAAAGTTCTTCCCTACAAACACAGAACGTTCAATAAACAGCATGAAACCACATAAGTGATTTTATGCATAATTTGTCATTTCCCTTAACGCAAAATAATTTGAATTCTAGATCTGTAATAAGGACAGCCATGTGTTTTAAAAAATCATTAATTTGCAAAGGAGATAGTTAATACCTATTACAGAGTTCGACATCATAGCCACATCTTGCAAAATTAGTAAGTAAAGCAAAAAATTCAGCTTTACAAAATGATCTTTCTTTCTCTTTCAATTTAACTTTATCATTGGTTAAGGAAATTATTTGTTAATAACATTGAGACAAAATGATAAATCATTTGAAATTGCTTTTTTTTTTTCCTTATACTGTTATTTCTGTTTCTTATATTAGTTTACACTACTGTTCTGGTTCAAGGAAGATTATACTTTAAAGGTATAACTTGATGATTAGGCCTCAATTAACATTCACAATCATTTACTCGTCATCACAAACAAGTTGCTTTCCATTATTAGAAAAGAGTTCTCTATAGAAATCCACTGTGTAATGTAGCATCAAAAGACTATTGAGAATTGGTTTTTTTACATTTGAGAAAAGGCAGGTGTCTCATTAACTGTTCAGTCATTCATGAGTTATTGGAGCTGGCATTGGACAATTGTTTTCCTAGGAAAGCAAAAACAGTTAAGAAGGGAGTCATAATATATAATTGCTAATCTGAGAACATGCAGAACTATATAGCAGGGAAAATTGTACCAATGGTAGTTGCTTTGGAAATAATTATCTTTACATTTTCTAGTACTTTATGACTTATAAAACCATTTTCATGCCATTATTTCATCTGATCCCCAAAACAAACCTAGATAAGCAAGACAGATTATGTTAGCCCCATTTTACAAATGAGTAAAAACAAAAATTCAAAGAAGTGAAGTAACTCAGCTAAGGTCACTCACTCAAAAGATAAGTGGCAAAGAGCTAGATTATATGCCACCACTATGCTAGACAAATGTAATTTCAGTCTTCATTAGAGTTAGGTATTATTATCCCCATTTTGCAGATGAGAAAACTTAAGACTTAAGAACAGAGTGCCTTGGGCCTCTTCTTCCTAGGGTCCCCTCTTCAATCAGGAGTGAAAAGGGAGGAAAATAACTAGTAATTTTTGATTCCTATTTATTTCAGAGTATTGCCAATGTGGTTTACAAGTTGTGACAATTTGAATTTTATGAATCCCAAAATAAGATTATGTTCTTAAATTAATCCATCCCTATAGGTGTGGTACCCTTTGATTGCATTAGATTCACTTTAGATCACTTGATTCAATTGTTTTTTATTGGACTACCTCAGTGAGGCGTGAGCCAACCTGGGCCTCTGCCCTCTTTGCTGGGCCTTATATAAATGGAGACACAGAGAGAGGTACAAGAAAGAAAGGAAGGTGCCATATTGATCCTGTCATGTGAGAGAGAGGACTGCAGGAAAACAGAGAACTCTGAGAGGCTGAGAGAGGTTCCAGAGTTGAACAGCAGAGCACAGAGGCACAGAAAGAGGCCCCTGAAGGATTGGGCCCAAGGAGCAGCTCAAGCCTGAGGAGATGAGCCCTACCATATGTCTGACTGCCATGTGGCAGGACTCCAGGATCAATAGTAGCAGGATCAGGCAAAGGGCAGACTACTACTTTCAAAATGAGGAAGCAATTTTATAGCTAATAAATTACAAACATGCTATGATAAGAATTGTTCAGATTATTCTAGTGCAGTCCAAAGTTTTCCTGTTGGGCATAATTTCAGTCCCTTTGTTCAATAATGAAATTTATTTGAGGTTCAATATTCATCTGTTTTGAAAATCCTTTACAGATGAGGAAATTAAAATAATTGACTGTGATTAAGTAACCTACTCAAAAGTGAAAATGAGCTAGTACCTGAGTGGAATTATAGTGTATCTCTTGTAGAGGACCTAGAATACAATCTGAAAGTGTTAAGAAAAAAGAGAGGGAGCGGATGTGGCTCAAGCGGTTGAGCACCTGCTTCCCACATGGGAGGTCCCAGGTTCTGTTCCCAGTGCCTCCTAAAAACAAAAACAAATGGGGGGGGGGGGGGGGGGAAACAACTCAGGGGAGCCCATGTGGCTCAGTTGTTGAGTGCCAGCTTCCCACATACGAGGTCTGGGGTTCAGTTCCTGGCCCTGGTACCTCAAAAAAAAAAAAGAAATAGGAGGACTTAGAAAACAAAAGCAACTGTTTTTCCTTTCTTATTATGTAATACTCGGAAAAGTTATACATTTGTTTTAGATAAAATTAAAATGGAAAATAATATTTGCCATCGTGTTTTTTCAAAACCATGGTTAAATCACTGCAATTTCAGTGTTGTGCTATGCATTTTTTTACTTGAACCTGTAGATCAAAAATAACATCCAAATTTACAAACACATTTGCTTCTTTATGAAATCAGCAGATCATGGAATCTCTACTTTTACAATAGAAGCCTATCTCTAACAAAGGTGGAAAAGGAAGACTATGGCCCAGTAAGTGGAAATTATATTCATATTCATAGTGACAAACCAGAGTACTGTGTAATGAAGTAGAAAGGGCTTTAGTTTTGTGGTCAGGAAAATCGGGGTTCATGTTCTATTTTGGGCTTTATCTGTGACTTTTACATAAATTACCTAATTTCCCTAGGTCTTGATTTGCCAAAATGTGAAGTTATATGGATTAAACTAAATAATCTATGAAAAGCATATAGGATAAATTTATAGGCACTCAATAAATGTAACTCTTTCCCCATACCCCCAATAACATTCTATGTTTCACATTTATGTTTCCACCAACAATCATACAAATTTGATTGCAACAAATTTCATGAGTTCCTACTATATGCAAAACATTTTGGGGAGGGGGTAGTACAAAGACAAAATATATTTCCTGCCCTCAAGAAGTTTTTTGTGGGAAGCGGGTGTGGCTCAGTGGATAGAGCCCCCGATTACCATATGGGAGGCCCCTAGTTCGCTTCCCGGCGCCTCCTTGTGAGGGCAGGCCGGCTTGCGCAGCGCCGTGGGCTGATGCGGCAAGACCTCACAGCAAGGGGGAGATAAGCAGACACAGAGAAGACACGCAGTGAATGGACACAGCAGCACAAGCAGCAAGGGGGGG
>JAQZBX010052114.1:0-19211 GCA_029593785.1 Cabassous unicinctus
GCTGCATTTCTTTTTTTTAACGAATCAATATTATTGATACATATTAACAAAACATACAATTCATCCAAAGTGTACAATCAATGGTATTTGGTATAATCACAGAGTTGTGCATTCATCATTTCAATCATTATTAGAGCATTTTCATTATTTTAATAATAATTAATAACAAAAAACAGACAAACAGAAAATTCTCCCCTCTATGCTCCCCCTGCTGTACATAGCTACTATTTCTGGCTATTCTTGCACAATTATTTATTTATTAAGCAGTTTTATTGAGATATACTCACATATCATACGATCTATCCAAAAACACTATCAGTTTCCTTCCAAAATGAATAATTATCCAAGAACTTACAAAAAACAATATAATCCTACTTTCAACCGAGTATGGAATCAATGGCTTTTAGTATAATCACAATGTTGTGCATTCATCACCACAAAAAAATTTTAGAACAATTTCATTACTCCAAAAAGTAAAACTCCACACCCCTTAGCATGAGCTGCATTCTTTATGCCTTTTGTCTGTTACAACATATCCAGATTCATTTATGTAAAAGCAACATTTCTAGGCTAGCTCAGCACATGCACCCCCAAGCTTGCGTCATCAGAAATGTCTAGTGCTCTCTGGTTTCAGAAGGCAATGGCTGCTGCCTGGCCTAATGTTGACCCAACGAATCAAGTGTAGGATTAAATTCCCTTTCTATAAGAGTGGGCATGTTATATATAGCCTTTTCTAGTTCATGTACCCGCATTCAGGATGCATACTGCCTGGTGGAAGGTACTGCTGCATCGCAGGAAGGGGTTGTCTGTTCTGCCGCAGCTGCAATGTACAAGAAAGGCCAGGTTGAGGATTTTAGGGGATGCTCTGTTTCTTTCCTGAGTGATATTGGGAACCACATATCCTAAGCCACATCACCCCCACCTGCATATGGGGAAAAGCCTGATATATGTGACCCCCACATACAATAAAGTGTCCAGCTTTCCTTAAGGCCAGAGTTAGTGTAGTACCAATTAGGCTATAAATGGGTATCTCTATCTTTCCTTTTAGTTACCTGGGCATCAGCATATCACCAGTCTCCTTGATGCTCAGCCAAAGTCCATTTGGCTACCTGTATGAGCATTACACATTTTGATATAGGTAGTACAGAAGGACCCTCTTCTGGCAGTGCAGCTAAATAGCGTGCTGCCATTGCCAAGCCAGGTAAGCCCAGACTTAAGGTATACCCATGCACCTGTGTAGTGTTCCAGTCCTAGGGGAACACTGTGGTGTTCCATACCCCAGTGGTACCGCACTCACTAGGTTGCCCAGTGTGCCAACTTGTAGGCACCAGTCATTGCATATTGGGCTGCCTTGTCATATATTGCAATAGTGTTGGGAAGCGGGTGTGGCTCAATCGATAGAGCTCCTGTTTACCATATGGGAGGCCCCGGGTTCGCTTCCCGGGGCCTCCTTGTGAGGGCAGGCCGGCCCGCGTGGCACGGTGGGCTGACGCAGCAAGACCTCACAGCAAGGGGGAGATAAGCAGACACAGAAAAAACACACAGCAAATGGACACAGCAAACACAAGCAGCAAGGGGGGGATAAATAAATAAATAAATATATAAATCTTTAAAAAAAAATATATATATATATTACAATAGTGTTATTACCATAAGTAGAAATTCAGGCTCAAGAGTACTGTCCTCAGAATCAAACCACACTATTTGGCTACGATTGTCATGAGGAACCTCTCCCAGGTAGCGCCCAGTGCCACTCCTGTTTTCAATACAAAGAAGAAGTTCTCCTCCAAGGTTGGGACACTCCCTATGGGGAACGCTTGGACTTCGAAAGATGTTTCCCACATCCAGTGGATTCCACTGTTCTTGTCTATAGAGTGGTTTTTGAGCGACACTAGGTCACGCATTTGGTAGGCTGGTGTGGTCCACCATGTGGTCAGGTTGGCTGTAATAATGTGGAGAGATGGCCCATGATTTTTTATTTTATTTTTTTTACTATTTTTAAAAACAATTTATTGAAGTATATCATTCCTACATAAACATACATAAACTGTAAGTGTTCAGTAAACATCATGAGCTTACAAAACAAACATGCATAACATCATACAGGGCTCCCACACATCAACCCCCGCCCCCAAACACCCTGCATTGTTGTGAAACATTTATTAACAAATCATGAAAGAGCATTGCCAAAGTATTACTACTAACTATAGTCCGTATCTTCCTTCCCTATACATGTTTTTTAAGGATTTATTTATTTATTTATTTACTTTTATCCATTTTTATGCTCCCCCCCATTTTTGCTGTTTCTGTGTCCGTTCGCTGGGTGACTCTGTGTCCGTTTCCTGACCTCTCTTCTCATCCTTCTCCTAACTTCACTGGGATTCAATCCTTGGAAACTCCAATGTGGGAGAGAGGCGTCCTACCACCTGCACCACCTTAGTTCCTGGTTTTTCGGCATGTCTCGTCTTGGCTCTCCCTTATGTCACTCTCCTGTTACATCATCATCTTGCTGCCTGGATCACGGGGCCTGGATGCGCACCCGTGGACAAGGCCTGACAGCTCACCCGCTCGCAGGACCTGGTGGCTCACCCACAGATGGGACCTGGCAGCACACCTGCTCGCAGGGCTTGGCGGCTCACCAGCTCGTGGGGCCTGGAGGCACACCCACCTTCTATATATTTTTTTGTGTTTTTACCGGAAGGTCCCAGGGATTGAACCCGGTCCCTCCATATGGGAGACAGATGCCCAAACATCCAAACCACATCTGTCCCCCTGTTATCTCTTAAGGTTGACCAAAGATACCCAAAGTTACAATCTTTTCCCATACTGGGTGGTCATATAATAAATCAGGCTTAGTTTATCACCAGTATTCCAAAACCAGACTTAGGGATATAAACTAGGTCTGGGGACACATGCATGGTTTCTAATATAGCAAATGTTTAGTTTACCCTGATTATCACAAAATCAGGACAGTGAGAATATTTGCATCCATAATCTTGATTCAAATGCTGAAAGAGCCAGCAGTCGGTCTGATTGGAGGTGCTAGCAAAAGCTTGGATCATTGGGGCCCCATGGGTGATGAGCTTGTTCATCTCTGGGAGATAGACTGGGGAGAGAAAGAGATAATATTGCTACCTGCCCCACCCCCCATCCCAGGGGTGAAGATGCTCCTGCCCAACAACCAGAGGTTAGGCTTGCCCACCCAGGCATCTGTCCAAGCCCTGAAACTACAACTTCTGTGAGGACCCATTGCCCCCGTCATTTAACCCAGATTTTTTGGCCCCAGTTATCTTGTGTAGTGAGTGAAGCGACGTCCTGAACAAATCTGACATAGCCTATGATGTCGCCCACCTGTACATAAGAGCTGGGAGTCCAGGCATAACCAGAGGAACCCTAGCACTTGGTGTTCTGTCACCTCTTCCCCCATTCCCATAGAATCCCACAAGAGGGAGGCACTCAAGGATAGCATCACCCCCAGGTTGGAACCGAGGGGCCCTTGTGGTAATACTACTGCAGCCTGGACCACAAACCACCCCAGGGAGTACACTCCAGTGGGGGGGGAAAAGAAAAAGAGCAGTTGTGTGTAAGAAGATTGGGATTCCTCAGGCATAGCCTAATCAGGTGACTGCCTGATCCTCTACCCACTCCAAGCTCAGTATTTTGCAACTTACACAGCATATTTCCCTTCCACTGGGGTGCAGTGTTTAGTGTCCAGATAGCTTTAGTTAGATAGGGGGAGGGTACCACCCAATTAGTTATCCTTCCTGATAGCCTTTGTGTAGCTGTTTCAGTCTTCCATTCCAATGTTCTAATGTTCTATTTCCCCTTGTGCTTGGGGGTGATAGGAAGCATGAAAGGTCCCTCTTATACAATGGGAGTGTGCCCATTGCTGGGTCACTTGTGCCATAAATGAGGTACCTTGATCTGATTGGATTCTGATTGGGTATCTGAACAGGTATTTCTCCAAGGCAGTGGGTAGTCCCAGCATCTTCATGACGCATAGGAATTGCTGTCCTTTATCTGGAGTATGTGTCTATGGCAGTACCACTGGAACTGGTGACTAGGGGGCAGCAGTCTTAAGTGGTTGAGCTGCCATACTCCTATGGGACCTAATGTGGCCCAGCTCACCACATTGCTTGGCCTGGTCTTGTTGATAGGAGTCAAATGTCTGTGCTGCATCTTTGGCTTCTGCCACCTCTGGTGTGAGTCCTCATGATTTGGCCTGCTTTTGCTTTCTGTGTCCCATTCAGTGGTGGATCCAGCAGGCAATTGTGGCAACCTGTTGGGTGCATGTTAGTCAGTGTGGGAATTTCATTCATGTTTTGTTTCAAATGGCCTTTTGTCATGGGTGTCAAATTGGGTGACGAAAAGCTCTCTTTTCCAGTTCGCAAGCTGTTGCCACAGCCCTTGACCCCATACGGGGGAGCCTCTAGTAGCCCAATAAATGATTGGCCAGTTGCCAGACCATATGGCTAACTCATTTGCAAGAGCCCATGAGTCTGTAAATATGTAGTAGGAGGTTGTGGTTGAAGTGGACCGCACAGCCATTGCCAATGCATGGAGTTCAGCCCATTGGGTAGAATATCCTTTTCCAGTCTCATGCAGTAGGTGGCCATTCTTGGGATGGATGGCCGCAGAAGCCCAATGGACTCCAACAGCCTTGAGTCTTGCAGCTCCGTCTGTGAACAAAGATGTTTTAGTTTACTTGGCTGTTCAAGTAAATACTGTGCAATGGGTTGGCTTAAACAATGGGAATTTTTTTTTTTTTAGATTTATTTTATTTCTCCCTACCCCCTTGTTGTTTTGCATTTTGCTGTGTCTGTTTTGTTGTGTGCTTGTCTTCTTTTTAGGAGGGAACCGAACCTGGGACCTCCCATATGGGAGGGAGGCACCTAATTGCTTGAGTTACCTCCACTCCCTCCTTTGCTGTGTCTCTCATTATGCTTTCCTCGTGTCTCATTTCATCATCTTGTTGCATCAGCTTGCCACACCTGCCTGTTGCGTCAGCTTGCTGTCTTGCTCATCATCTTTAGGAGGCACTGGGAACCTCTGCTCCCTGCTTTGTTGTGTCTCTCATTATGTTTTCCTCCTTGTGTCTCTTGTTGCATCATCTTGGTTGCTTCAGCTCACTGAGCCTGCCCATCGTGTCAGCTTGCTGTCTTGCTTGTCTTTTTTAGGAGGCACCAGGAACCAAACTCGGGACCTCCTGTGGTAAGTGGCAGCTCAATCACTTGAGCCACAACTGCTTCCCAATGGGAATTTAATGGTTCACGGTTTTGAGGCCAGGAAAAAGCCCAAATCAAGGCATCATCGAGGCAATGCTTTTCCCCTGAAAACTGGTGTTTTGGGGTTGGTTGCCAGTGATTTTTGATCCTGGGCTCCTCTGTCACAGCAATGCACATAGGGTGGTTTTTCTCTGTTCTCTTCTGGGTTCTGTTGACCTTAAGCTTCTTGCTTCCTGTGGCTTTCTCTCCATCTGTCTGAATTTCATTCTGCTTATAAAGGACTCCAGTAATAGGATTACCCATCCTGATTGAATTGGGCCATACCCGCAGGAACGGATTAAGTTTAAAAACATGTTTTTCTGGGGTACATAGACTCCACACCACCACACAAACTATACCATCAGCTAGAACATCTTTGAACTGGGGGGCCCCACTTAGCCAAGGGAAGAGGAGCAGCCCCTGAGGGATATTCAGACCCCTCCGGTAAAGCATTTATTTGTTCATGGAGTCAGCTGACTCCCTGAGGCCCTTGTCAGGCTCTTGGATATACCATTTTCATTTAATGATGGAGCTTTGCTGAGCCTGTCCTACTTTATTAGTAGGATTAGTGAGTACCCACATTAGGACGGGCAGCTCTGGTCTTACGGTCACACATGGCACATCAGTGAACAGCATAACAGTTCCCTGTGTGGGTCACCACCTTCAGGGTCCAAGGGCAGCACCTCAGCCATTAATTTGTAGTAATCTATTGTCAGCATCCAAGCTCCCGAGGCTTTTACTGGCCAGTTTGGGCTGTTGAATTGTGACAGGGTGGTTCTCAACACACCTGCCTGCAGCGTCTTGAACCAATAAAGTTAAGTCCTTTTCCCCATATGGAAGGCAGTATTGCTTTTGTTGGACAATCCCACGGTATCCCTGGCAACTCTGGTGGTGGCTTGAATTTTTTCTGAGGAGACATACCCCCTCAGGTGACTGAGCCACAGGCAGTAAAATGTCAGTATCTATAAGGCAATCGAGATCAACGGTGCCTGAAGTGGCCCTAAGGGCCCTTTCCACAAATGTACTTGCTTACCATAGGTCACAATGTCTTCTCCAAAGCTCCTCCCCCCAATGCCACCAGGTTGTCCTTGTCCCTATGGGGGCATGGTTACTTGGGCACAAGTATCTAAGAGTCCCCTGAAGTTCTGCATCCCCCTTCCCCCTTTTCTCCTTCCACCCAGAAAGGGGCATAGGGCTGTTGATCCCTGGGGGGGGGGGGACCAGAGACCTTGGCCCCACCCCTAATCATTCTTCTTAAAGGAAGTGAGATTAGGGTACAGATGAGGAAGACTGCATGTATCGGAACTTCATTACTTTTCACAGCTGAATGATATTCCATTGTATGTCTAC
This sequence comes from Cabassous unicinctus, assembly GCA_029593785.1. Classification (NCBI taxonomy): domain Eukaryota; kingdom Metazoa; phylum Chordata; class Mammalia; order Cingulata; family Chlamyphoridae; genus Cabassous; species Cabassous unicinctus. The sequence continues at coordinate 6,615 of JAQZBX010052114.1, forward strand.
ATCACATTTTCTTTAACCATTCGTCAGTTGGGCACTTGGGTTGCTTCCATCTTTTGACAGTTGTGAATAATGCTGTAAACATTGGTATGCAAATATCTGTTTGAGTCCATTTTCAGATCTATTGGGTATATACCTAGAAGGGGATTACTGGGTCATATAGTAATTCTAGAGTTAGAATTTCTCCCTGAGTATTTTACGTTTCCACCAACACTGAATGAGTGTTCCTATTTCTCTGCATCTTCTCCAACACTTGAATTTTTTTTTTCGTTACTGTTTCTGTGGCATATCTTTTTTCAACCTTTCACTTTCAGCCTAGAAGTCCTTGCTTCTAAGGCGAGTCTCTTGTAGACAGCATATAGATGGCTCATTAATATGTTTTTTTATCCAGTCTGCCAGTCTGTGTCCTTTGATTGGGGAGTTCAATCCATTATCATTCAATGTTATTACTGTAAAGGCATTACTTACTAAGACCATTTTATCCTTTGCCTTTCCTATGTCATATCTTACTCTTGCCTGTCTTTTTACCCTTTTAGTTACCTTTTCTAATTATCTTCATTTCTATTCTCTCCTCCAAGCCTTTCTCTCCTGTTTTTTCCTTTCAGGCTGCAGCACTTCCTTTAGTATTTCTTGTATGGCTGGTCTCTTGGCAACGAACTCTCTGAGTTTCTGTTTATCTGTGAAAACTTTAAACTCATCCTCATTTTTGAGGGACAGTTTTGTTGGATAAAGAATTCTTGGCTGGCAGTTTTTTCTTTAACTATATTAAATATAGCACTCCCTTCTTGCCTCTATGCTTTCTGATGAGAAATCAGCACTTAGTCTTATTGAGCATCTCTTGTATGGGATCAATTGCTTTTCTCCTGCTGCTTTCAGAATTCTCTATCTCTGGCATCTGACATTCTGAATAGTATGTGTCTCAGAGTAGGTTTATTTGGATTTACCCTGTTTGGAGTATGTGGTCCTTCTGGGATATTAATATTTATGCCTTGCATAAGGGTTGAGAAATTTGTGGCCATTATTTCCTCAAATACTCTTTCTGCCCTTTTTTCATTCTCTTCTCCTTCCAGAACACCCATAATGCATGTTTGTGCATTTCACACTGTCATTCAACTCCCTGAGGTCTTGTTTAATATTTTCCTATTCTTTTCTGTCTGATCTTCTGTCTTTTCAAGTTCAGATGCTCTGTCTTCTAATTCACTTATTCGTTCTTTTGCCATTTCTTATTTGCTGTTGTATGCCTCTAATGTATGTTTAATCTCACCCATTGTGTCTTTCATTCCCATAAGACAGGGATTCTTAACCTTTTTTGTTCCACAGACCCCTTTGCCAATCAGAAGAAATGAATGCTACTCTTATTTATTGCATATATTCATAAGTGAAGGAAATGCTAGATTTCAATTAGAGATCAGAGAAAATAAAGATAGTAAGTTGACTTTTTTTCAATTCAAGCTCACGGACCCCCTGAAATCACCGTGGACCACTGGTTAAGAACTCCTGCCATAAGATCTGTTACTTTTCTCTGCAAGCTCTCAAATTCTTCTTTATGTTCACCCAGTGTCTAATTAATATTCTTTATCTCTTTAGCCATATTTTCCTGCAACTCCTTGAATTGATTTTGGAGATTTGTGTGAACACCATTGATTAGTTGTTTTAAATCCTCTGTCTCCTCAGGATTTTTAATTTGTTCCTTTGGCTGGATAATATATTCCCATTTCTTTGTAAGGCTTGTAAATTTTTGCTGATGTCTAGGCATCTGATTCTGCTGGTGGTTTTATTCTGATGGTCAATTTCTCACGCTTGCCTTGGATTTTACTGTTGAGTAGTCTTTTTCAGGGCTCTTCTTTGATTCTTGGTTCAATCCATTACAAATCTTTAAAATTATCCTATTTAAGTATTCAAAACAGGGCCAGGGACCCACTAATGGGGTGCAGACCAGATCCAAGGAGGCCTGAGGATAGGGTCAGGAGAGACTACAAAAAGCCTTTTATTTCCTTCACTTTCCTGTTCTGCCAGCAGATGGTCCTCTTCAGCGACACTTTTCATGGAGATCTCTTCTAACCTCCACTGGCTGGAGGTTAGAAACCACATTCAGCCCTCTGCCGCACCCTCCCTCTTCCTTGGGAGGAAAATGACCATTCCTATCTCAGTCTGGTTTTACTGAGACTGTTTGTCTTGAGGGTGGGGGATGGGTGCTGTTCCTTGCCTTGGGGGCAAGTAATGCAGTTTTTGTTTGGGTCTCTGCCTCTGTCTCACTCCCTCTTGGAGGATGTGCACAGCACTCCACTTGTATGCAGATCCCAAAAGCAGCTGCTTTGGACAGCTTCTGCCCTTCCTCCACTGTCTTTGTAAGAGAGGTGAGCCCTGTTGACCTACTCTAATGCCATCTTCCTGGAACTCCCATTCTAGTAGATGTGAAATGGTGTCTAATTATGCTTTTGATGTGCATTTCCCTAACAGCTGTGATACCAACCATCTTTTCATGTGCTTTTTGGCCGTTTGAATATCTTTTTTAGAGAAATGTCTATTCAAGTCTTTTGCCCATTCTAAAAATGGGTTGTCTTTTTATTGTTGAGTTGTAGGATTTCTTTATATATTCTGGATATTAAACCCTTATCGGATATGTTTCCAAATATTTTCTCCCATTGAGTACGTTGTTTTTTTACTTTGATGATAAAGTCCTTTGTGGCACAAAAGGTTTTAATTTTGACAAACTCCCATTTATCTATTTTTCCTTTTGCTGCTTGTGCTTTGCGTATTAAGTCTAAGAAACCATTGCCTACCTCATGATCTTGAAGATGCTTCTCTACATTTTTTCCTAGGAATTTTATGGTCCTGGCTCTAACATATACTGTGTTTTCTTCTAAGAATTTATATATAGTTCTGGTTCTTATATTTAAGTCTATGATCCATTTTGAGTTGATTTTTGTACATGGTGTGAGGTAGGAGTCCACTTTCATTCTTTTACCAATGGAGATCCTGTTTTCCCAACACCATTTGTTGAAGAGACTGTTCTTTCCTCATTGAGTGGACTTGGCACCCTTTTCAAAAATCAGTTGGCCAAATAAAATAAAAGTAAGAACAAAAACAAATGGAAAAAAATATCAATTGGCCATAAATGTGAGGGTTGAGTTCTGAACTCTCCATTCAATTCCATTCATCTATATTATGTCCTTGTGCCAATACCATGCTGTTTTGGTTCTATGGCTTTGTAATGAGTTTTAAGATTGGGAAGTTATGAGTCCTCCAACTTCATTCTTCTTTGTCAAGATGGCTTTGGCTATTCAGGACCCCTTACCCTTCCACATAAATTTGATGACTGGATTTTCCATTCCTACAAAGAAGGCTGTTGGAATTTTGATTGGGATTGCATTGAATCTGTACATCATTTTGGATAGTATTAACATCATAACAATACTTAGTCTTCCAATCGATGAACATGGAATGTCTTTCCATTTATTTAGGTCTTCATTGACTTCTTTTAGCAATGTGCTATAGTTTTCTATGTACAACTCCTTTACATCCTTGGTTAATTTATTCCTAGATATTTCATTCTTTTTTGGGTAACTTTCATGCAAAACTTGTAAATGGAACTTTTTTCTTGATTTCTTCTTTATATTGTTCATTACTGGTATATAGAAACAGTCCTTTACATCCTTAGTTTGGTTTATTCCTTGATATTTGATTTTTTCAGTTGCCATTTTAAATGGATTTTTCTTGATTTCCTCTTTAGATTGTTCATTACTAGTGTATAGAAACACTACTGATTTGGGGGTGTTTTCTTGTACCCCATCACTTTGCTGAATTCATTTATTAGCTCTAGTAGCTTTGTTGTAGATTTTTCATGATTTTCTGCACTAAGGACCATGTCTTCTGCAAATGAAGTTTTACTTCTTCCTTTTCAGTTTGGATGCCTTTTATTTCTTTTTCTTGCCTAATTGTTCTGGCTAGAACTTCCAGTACAATGTTGAATAACAGTGGTGACAGTGGGCATGCTTGTCTTGTTCCTGATCTTAGAAGGAAAGCTACCAGTCTTTCACCAGAGTGTGATATGTATTAGGTATAGGTTTTTCTTAGATGCCCTCTATCATATTGAGGAATTTTCCTTCTATTCCTAGTTTTCTAAGTATTATTATCAAGAAAGGGTGATGGATTTTGTCAAATGCCTTTTCTGCATCAATGGAGATGAACTTTTTTTTTTTTCTTTGTTCTTTTAATGCGGTACATTACAGTAATTGATTTTATGTTGAGCCACCATAACTGGGATGAATTCCATTTGACGATGATGTATAATTCTTTTGATGTGCTGTTGGATTTGTTTTGCTAATATTTTGTTAAGAATTTTTGCTTCTACATCCATAAGGGATACTGGTCTATAATTTTCTTCTCTTGTGGTATCTTTATCTGGCTTTGGTATGAGGGTGATGTTGGCCTCAAAGAATGAGTTAGGGAGTGTTCCCTCCTCTTCAATTTTTTGGAAGACTTTGAGCAGGATAAGTGTTAATTTTCCTTAGAATGCTTGGTAGACTGCCTCTGTGAAGCCATCTGGTCCTAAGCTTTTCTTTGTTGGGGTTTTTGATTATTGATTCAATCTCTTTACTAGTTTTTGCTTTGTTGAGATTTTGTTTCTTCTTCAGTGTAAGTAGTTTGTTTCTGAAAATTTTTCAATTTCATCTAGGTTATCCAGTTTGTTGTGTAGTTTTTTCATAGTATCCTCTTATATTCCTTTTTATTTCTGTGGGGTCAGTAGTACTGTCCATTTTCATTTCTGATTTTAGTTATTTGTGTCCTTTTTGTCAGTCTAGCTAAAGCTTTGTTGATTTTATTGATGTTTTCAAAGAACCAACTTTTGGTTTTGTTTATTCTACATTTTAAAAAATTCTCTATCTCATTTATATCTCCTCTAATCTTTGATATATCCTTCCTTCTGCTCATTTTGGGTTTAGTTTGTGCTTCCTTCAAGGGAACATTTTCTAAGTGCCAGGGCTTTGCCTAAGTGATCCCAGTTAGTCTTTACAATCAGTTTCGGGTATTCTTACTCCTTATTTCCATTTGACAGACTGAGGACCAGATGTTTGCTGGCTTGGTCCCTAGATAGGCCTGTTGGTTAAAAGGCCATGTGCAATTTGCAGATCCAAGTTTTCAATGTCTTGTTGTGGAGTTGTTAAGGGAACTGCATGGCGAGTCTCTGGCTCCTTATTCCGTAAAAAAAAAAAACAGTTCACAAGAAAAAGAAAAACAAAAGAAAAAAAAAAAAAGAAGAAACAGAACAGTTCATGCTTGCAGCCTGACATTTGAGATATCTGTGCCCATAAGTACTCTGCATGCTGGCTTTGTGGGCAAGCCAGTTGGGGGATGTATGGATGTCTGAGTTTCACTGAATCACTTGACATCTGAGTGAGACAGGCAGTAGGATAGTCATTAGGCAGGAGAAGCAGTCAGAGAGGAGATGTCAGTGGTCAGATCAGACAGCTTTAGTGATTCCAAACCCAGGACCCCTCCCCCCAGGATCCCACATAGCTTGGAGAGAGGTCCAGGGCTTAGGGGTGGAGGGTGCTCCATCTGCACAGTGCTTGAAGATTCCATCATTCTAAATATATCCTCTTGTGGATATATGGATCAGCAACTGGACCACTTTGTAAGACAATTCCAGCTTTTCAGATAATTCCTCAGAAGATCCAAGTGTGTACTTATTGATCGCCTTCTAGGAAACTGGCCAAGCAGCCAGGCTGGGAAACCGCTCAGGAGGCACTGGGGTGGGCCAAGCAGGCTGTTGCAGCCCCGGTGCCCAGTGTGATCAGGAACCTGGGGCACAGTTCAGCCAGAGCCAAGGACCTCATTGCCTTGCTCAGGAGATGACACATGAGGGGTAGCCTGCCATCCACAACTCAGCTTAAGATGCTGCATGATCAGGGCAGTGATTCCCAAGCTGTGAAATGAATTTCTGCCTGAAGGGGTCAGGGGGATTAGACAAACTCAAAGGTTCCAACATCCCATCACTGACTGCTTCAGGAGAGAGGGATGCACAGTGTGGAGAAGAAGGTGGAAAGTTAGAAGGAAAAGGCAGAGGAAGCCAAGATGGTTTGGTATCCAATGTGTGTTCATTTATTTTACACTTACAAAAGAAATTGCCCACCCCTTCTGCCCCATTCCCCAAAAAGTCTCTTTTTTACAAACATTTAAAAATTAAAACCAAATGAAGATAGACAAGTTAATTTCAGTACAATTATTTTTCAATGTAGCTGTCATAATTAGAGTTTAAATTTCCTACAAGTGACCAATGTCCAAGTGACTTATAGGGAAATCCTGATTATTGGACAAAAGGAAAATTCCATATTACAAGTTAGCAAATTCTAGTACAAAAATAGTCCGTGTGTTGGAACAGCCTTTCCTTTTACTTAGGTCTCAGGTCCGTCCACTGACTGCATAATACGTTAATGTTTCAGGATTCTCTCTTTCACAAATGGCTCATTCGTCATAGCTGAAGCAGCACGGTGCCTCCAGGGGCAGGGGCTAGTGTCCACCTTGGGACCATGCTGGAGACGACAGGCTTGGGAGTGCCACATGGACCCCAAGGCAGCAGGGTAGAGCCCCAGCCTCAGCTGGGGATCCTGGGAATCCTGGAGGGAGGGCCAAGTTGTGGGCAAAGCTGCCCTCTTCTGAGGGAACGTAAGGCCCAGGACACAGGAGAGGTCCAACCAGGAGCTGGGCCTGGCGCTGGTGCAGGATACCACACCTCCTGCCAGTGTCTCCTCTTCCTACTGTAGCTGGGCCAGGTGAGAGGTGGCCCTAGGCCTGGTCAGCGGCGAGAGCATGGCCCTGCCCTTACTGTAGCTGGGGTAGGCTGGGGCAGGCTACTTGTCCCTCAGGATGTCGAGCTGTTCTTGACACTCAGTGAAGAGGCGCTGGAAGCGGAGGTTCTGTCCAATGACCGGCAGCAGCTCCTTTAGCAGCTCCCTTTTCCGTAGACCCTGTGGACAAAGGAATGACAGGCTGAGTACAAGTGGTAGTGAGGAGGCTGGATTGTAGGAGACTTCGCCTGGCCTGGCAGAGACCCTTATGCTTGCTCTAATGAACCCTAGCCAACACCTGGAGAAACCAGAGGGAAAAGACAAACAACTCCTCTGCATCTTGAGAATCCTGGGAAAGCTGAAAAGCTGAGCTCATGTGTGCATGTGGGATGATATGAATGGCTAGTGTGTGTGTCTGTGTGATGGATGTGCGGGGCTGATGTGTGTGGGTCTGCCTTAGTCCTTCTGCAATATGCACTGCCAGGCAGAGTGGACTCCACTGCACAGGTCAAAAGCAGACCCCTGAGGAGAATGCCACCTCGAGGCAACAACAATCAAACAGACACCCTGTATACCTTCAGAACCATAAGCATTGGAAGAAAAGATCCAAGAATTTAAATTAGCATGATTCAGTTATATACAGTATATGTGCCTTATGTGAAAATCTCTGTTCGGGTTCCTGCTTTCAGTTCTTTCGAGTATATCCTTAGTACGCATAGCCTTCTGAGGAACCACCAAACTGTCTTCCACGGCAGCCTTTATCGAATATGTGGTTTCCAAACAAACAAACAAAATTTAGCATGATTAATATACTTGATAGCAAGACTAGAAATCACGGGAAAGAACCAAGTGTAGACAACAGGTTTGAGAAATATAGGGTTGAGGCAAAGCACACAGGTGAGAAGATAAGCAGAAGGGGCATTGCTGAAGACCAAATCAGAGTGGAGGATCAGAGGGAAGTTAAACACATGGTTGAGCAGGGAGGCACAAAGAGGTAGAAATCATATAGGGCAAGTAAAGGGAGATGGAGGGCAGTAGCTGTGCCTAACAGATACATAATAAGCTCCCATAGGAGAGAGAGAAAAAGTAGAGAAGGAAATATTTAAAGAAATAACATAAGTAAATTTCATATAATTAAAGAAAAATAAATGGCTTTAAATTGAAAGACTTCATTGAGTGATGATCAAATAAGATATGGAAGAACTGACATCTAGACACATTGGATGACATATAATTTGAGGATATCAAGACAGAAAAATTGTAAATGTTTCTAAATAGCAAAAGCATATCACTTACAAAGGAAAATTCACCAAGGTTCACATTAAAGTATTATTAATTTTTTATCATATCGAAGAAAAAAAAAAAACTCTTGTAATCTAGACTTTTAAGTCCAGTTAAAAAGTTATCTATGTATGAGGGTATAATGGAAATATTCTTAGGCTTACAAGGCCTTAGAAAATTTGCCACAGGGGTCACCTTGAAAATGCTTTTGGAGTTAATACTCAAAAGTAAGAAGAGAAAAATTGAGAAGATGCTAAAAGAGGTATGGAAGGCAATGTGATTAACTCTCCTGCTAAAGTTTATTGTGGTCTTAAAAAACTAAGCAAACAAAACATTTACTGGACCTGACCTACTGGACATATACAGAATTGAGATACCCACAACTAGAGAACATGCATTCTTTTCAAGAACCCATGTAATATATAAGAAAATTGCCCTGAAAACAAACCTCAACAAAATAACAAGTATTTTGATAGCCATGGGCCATATCCATCCTGCCACCTGCTTCTGTAAATAGTTTTATCAAAATGCAGCCACACCTACATCTTTATGCATCATGCTACAAAAGCAGTTGAGTAGCTGGCAACAGAGACTATATGGCTTGCAAAGCCTAAAATGTTTACTATCTGGTTCTCTACAGAGAATTTCTGTGAACCCCTAACACAGCTATACTCTTATTGAAGCATAAATGAGTAAAACTCATGGGTCAAAGAGGAAATTAATTCTAAATAATTGAAATTACAAATGACTTCCAAGTGAATGGTAATGAAAACATTAAATATACCAAAACTGGTAGATGGTGCAAAATGGGGCTTTTAGATATTTACATCCATAAAACAGAGAACATAAACACTGACAATGACCTAAGAGTCCAACCTAGGGCATTAGAGAGGAAAAGCAAAAATACTTTAAAAAACAGGGAAAGAGTTAAAATCAATGAAACTGAAAACAAAAATTCAATAGAGATGAATAACAAAAGATCTTAAAAAAAAAATAATAAAATAAAACAGAAAGCAGGAGTTTAAATTTTACCACAAAATCCTCAAGTCTAGTAGATTGACTTCTAAGAGACTTTCAAGGCACAGATTTTTCTAATCTTATACAGACTCAGAAAACAAGAGAAACTACTCCAACTCATTTTTATGAGCACATATACCCGTGATTCTAAAACTAGGCAAAGATATGACAAGAATGGAAATTTTCAGGGTTATCTCATCCATGAAACCATATGTTAGTAAACAATTGTAACAATGAATAAAAAAGTCAAACACATTTCTATACAGCAGCAATGAATAATTAGAAAACATAAAGTAATGTGGCTTGTTCCTAAGCCAACTCAGCATATAAACTCCCGGCATGGGATGTGACTCCTGGGGATGAGCCTCCCTGGCACTGAAGGATTATTTTCAAGTGACAACTAGTGATGCATTTGGTACTTGATAATAAGACCTTGACACCAAAGGGGAAATATTAAATACAAATGAATTTTTATGGATAAGAGATTTCAAAGTGAGTCAGGAGGTCATTCCAGAGGTTACACTTATGTGTGTCTCAGGAGGATCTCACTAACTGTCACAGTAAATAAACCTTCAAACACGGGTACACCTGATGGTTCTAGAAACCATCAGGCAAGGCACATAACCCTATGAAATCAGCACCCCATCAGTGGGCCATACCTTGGAATATATGTTTATTTCCCCAACGGAATAGAGTTAGACTCATTTATAATTTCCCTACACATGATTTTTCTATCCCTTTTATTTGAACCTATAATTAGCACTATGTCCCTTAAATATATGTCCCAGAGACTGAAATCTTCTGTCTGTTCACATGCTGGTTGAGCCCTGAGTCTCAGAAGAGTTGTAGCCAATACCTGCTCTCTAGTTCATTGGACTTGCCCAAGGCTGAAAAAGGCAGTCTAGTCTAGGGATGTAAATGCCAACTGAAAGAAAGCTGGTGGAACAAGGAAGTGCACATGAGGAAATTGAAAGTAAATAAATGAGAGGTTTTTTTCCAGCCTTTACAGTCTCCCTCCCCAAGGCCCTTGGAAATGGGTCTGTAACCTATTACTGGGTCCAGGGCCCAGATTTCAGCAAATAACAGGGACAATCCTAAAGATCCAAATCAGGTTAAACCAAGAATCAAAGAACTAGCAGTAACACAGCCTCCTGCCACTAAGTCCCTATGAAAGAGAAACTGAGCATTTAAATAAAATCACCATCATAGTCAGATGCCTAGACATCAGCAAAAAATTATAAGCTATACTAAGAAAATGGAAGAAATGGCCCAAGGAAAGGAATATATCAAAGTCCCAGAAGAGATGCAGGATTTGAGGCAACTAATCAAAGAGATGCACATAAATTTCTAAAATCAAATTAATGAGCTGAAAGACAATATGGATAAAGAGATAAAGGACAAGAAGACACTGAGTGAACATAAAGAAAAATTTGAAAGCCTGAATATAAAAGTAACAGAGCTCATGGGAAAGACAGACATGATAGGTGAGATAAAAAACACATTAGAGAGGGAACAGATGTGGCTCAAGTGGTTGAGCGGATGCTTCCCACATGGGAGGGCCTGGGTTTGGTTCCTGGTGCCTTCTAAAAACAAACAAACAAGCAAAAACAAACAAGCAAACAAATGAAAAAACCAACTCAGGGGAGCTGATGTGGCTCAGTGGTTAAGTGCTGGCTTCCCACAACGTATGAGGTCCCAGGTTCAATCCCTGGCACCTCAAAAAACAAAAAAACCAAAACAACAACAAAAAGCCCCCCCAACCCCCCCAAAACATTAGAGGCATACAACTGCAGACTCAAATTGACAGAAGAAAGAATAAGTGATACAGAAGACAGAAGAGCTGAAATTGAAAAGAACACAGAGAGAAAAGAATGGAAAAAATTGAGCAGAGGTTCAGGGAGTTGAATGATAACAAGAAACACAACAACATATGTGTCATGGGAATTCCAGAAGGAGAAGAGAAAGGAAAAGGGGCAGAAAATGTATTTGAGGAAATAAGGCTGAAAATTTCCCAACTCTCATGAATGAAATGAACTTACATGTCCACGAAGTGCAGTATACCCCATCAGAATAAATGCGAATAGACTATTCCAAGACACATACTACTTAGAATAATAAATGTCAAAGATAAGAAAATTCTGAGAGCAGCAAGGGAGAAGAAAACCATCACAAAAAAGGGAAGTCCAGTAAGACTTAGTGTGGATTTCTCATCAGAAACCATGGAAGCGAGAAGACAGTGGTATGATACAATTAGGATACTGAAAGAGAAAAACTACAGTTGAGAATTCTTTATTCAGCAAAATTGTCCTTCAAATATGAAGGTGAGTTTAAAATATTCACAAATAAACAGAAAATAAGAGATCTTGTAAAAAAAAAGAATCCACCTTTGTAGGAAACTAAACTAAAGGGAGACTTACAGCCTGAAAGAGAGGAGAGAGAGGCTTGGAGGAAAGTACAGAAGACAAGAAAAGCAGAAAGGATAACCAAAAGAGTAAAAAGATGATGAAAATAAGATATGACATATTAAAACCAAAAAATAAAATGGTGAAGTAAATAATGCATTTACAGTAATATTAAAGAATATGAATGGATTAAACTCCCCAATCAAAAGATACAGGCTGAGAGAATGGATTAAAAACACATGAGCCATCTATATGCTTACTTTAGATCCAGGGATACAAATCGCCTGAATGTGAAAGATTGGAAAAAGATACTTGACAGTAACCAAAAAAAGGGGCAGGGGTAGCTCTACTAATATTGGACAAAACAGATTTTAAATGCAAAAAAATTATAAGAGATACAGAAGGTCATTAAATAATAATAACAGGGACAATCCACCAGGAAGAAATAACAGTCAAAAATATCTATGCACCAAAGCACATGAGGTAAAGTCTGGCAAAACTGAAGGGAGAAACAACATCTCTACACACCACTCACATCATTAAACAACTAGACAGAAGATCAACAAGGAAACAGAACTTGATGATAAACGAGCTAGACCTAAGAGACATACATAGAATATTGCAGCCAAATTCATGGGTTATACATTCTTCTCAAGTGCTCATGGATCTTTCTCCAGGATAAACCATATGTTAGGTCACAAGGCAGGTCTCAATAAATATAAAAAGAATGAAATTATACAAAGCACCTTCTCAGATCATAATGGAATGAAACTGGAAATCAATAATAGACGGGAAAGAGATAAAATCCCAAATGTGTGGAGGCTGAACAACACACTCATAAATAATCAGTGGGCCAAAGAAGAAACTTCAAGATATTTTAGTAAATACACTGAGACAAATGAAAATGAGAACACAACTTATGAAAACCTATGGGATACAGCAAAGGCAGTGCTGAGAGGGAAATTTATAGCCTTAAATGCCTATATTAAAAAAGAAGAAAGCATTAACATCAAAGATCTAACTGACCTGGAGAAACCAGAAGAAGAACAGGAAACCATTCCCAAAGCAAGCATAAGGAAAGAAATAACAAAGACTAGAGCAGAAATAAA
>JAQZBX010052115.1:0-19195 GCA_029593785.1 Cabassous unicinctus
AAAAAAAAAAAAGACATTACACAAGAAAACACAGCCCCACATAGAGCTTTTGTCCCTTCAGCTTTGAAAATCAGATTTAATAGTTCACTTTTTTCTCATCTCTGTCACAAATGCCATTTATCTATGGCTTGACTGCCTTGATTTGACCCATAGCTATCTACTTTACACTCCTGAGGTCTACCTTCATGCTTAACCAGTGATACATGTATGTTTTATCTTTTTTATGTTACTCAATTTCTGTTCACAGATTTTTCTGAATTGATACAATAATATTTTCTTCATTGTCATGTAGCAACGTCCAAGTAATATACTAACGGCTGAATTTTGTAAGGAGGAAGAAAACCTTAAGTATGTTTTTGTTGTTGATGTTTAGCTCACCTGTTTGTTTTTTCTTTTAATTCCACAGTTTCAAGCCCCCAAGAAAAACAGAAACTACAGTTTGACCTCCACTACTCAGATACTTGTCTGTAGCTTAACATTCCCAGATAATCTCTTACAATCATTTACATACACTACATTTTATTAGCCTACAGAAGGTTCCTGACCCAGTAATGTCTAAATTTCTCTACTGTTTATCTTCACAAGGCATTTGTTAATTGAGAAATACATTATTTAATCTTTAACATGTCTTAACGTTAGCTGTCCTGAATCCCACTTCAAGAAACCACAGAAATCATCAAATTTTACCTAACTTGGATCTATCTATGTTAGACTTGGACCTAACCATGGGAACCGACGTGAATTCCAAATACCCTCCTCCCTCTAACCAAGACAATCTTCACACGCCCACCCCCACTTTTCCACAACCAAGAGCAGGTCTTTACAAGCTATTTGCAAAAAGCGCAGCAGTACCTATGAATCCTGCCTCCCTTGTCCTTAACCAAGAGTAACCATATGAGAATTCTCAACCACGGCCAACATAAACCTCTCCTGCACCTCAATCTTCACCAAATGCAGGCCAAATCGTCTAGATGCTTATCTGTACCTTCTGGGGAAAGTCTGTGTATTATATATTTAGAGCTGGTAGAGGGAAGTATTGTGGTTAATCTGGTGGGCCATGGCCCAATGACTGTACAGAAAAACCTGGCAAAGAACCCCAAGGAATGAAGAGGAGGGATCAATCTACTTGCAGCTTGGAAGGAAGTAAAATTGGTAGAAAGAGCTCCCAGGAGGAAACTGAACCTGGAAATGGCGCTGCTCAACCGTTAAGAGGATGCCAAAGAAGGAGCTGTGGGAGGTGGTAAGGCAAAGAGAAAGCAAGAAAGAGATCTTCACATCGGAGAGTACTGCCACACACTATCCAGAGAAGGAAGGCCCCATGCACCAGCCCAGCCGCGCTTGGCTCGCCCTGCCTCCCCGCGCCCTGCCCAGGCCGAGGCCCCATGGGTCGGGCGTCGGGTCCTTACCTTGGCTGCAGTCCTTGCCGCGGAAGCCGGTTCGCGAACAGTCGCACACGGCCTGGTCGTCCACCACGGAGCACACGCCTCCATTGAGGCACACTCCGCCCTCGCCCTCCTCGCCCGCCTCGCACGGGCTCCCACCGCCGCTGTTCGGCGGCTCGTCGTCCAGCTTCACCTCTCCGCTGTCCACCGGCAGGGCCTGGGAGGAATTGACCCGCACGTCGCGAATCCACCCTTTGAAGGGCTCACGCTCCCTCACCGAGGCTAACGTGAGCTTAAGCGCTGCGGCGCGCAGTTCCGGGGGCAGTCCCCCGACGAAGAGGCCGCTGAACACCGTCATGTCCCTGCGCTTGGACTTGACCTCCACCCACTTGGCCTCCAAGTGGTCGATGAAGAGAGTGGTGTTGCGAAACTGGCGACGGATGCGCACGTTGTGCCACGCGCCGTCGTTGACCGCAGTGTCCGCTAGCAGCGTGGCGGGCTCCGCGCAGAAGATGGAGAAGCTGAGCTGTAGGCGGCCACCGCGCGTAAGGATCAGCTCCAGAAAGTCGCAGAAGCCCTCGTCGTCGAAGTAGAGCACGAGGCCGCGGGCGCTACGCGTCTTGAGCTGGAAACTCATCTCGCTCTCACAGCAGGCGTTCCACTTGGGGAAGCGCGTCCACTGGCCTTCGGTGCCTGGAAATTCCAGCCCGCTACCCAGCTCTGCCCAGCAGCCCAGGAGCAGCAGCGAGAGGCACAGGAGAAAGCAGCCCCCGCGCTGTAGAAGCGCCGCCCCCATGCTCGGGGCAGGGGAGCGGCGGGGAGGTACCGGGGCCGACAGGGTCGAAATGGTCCTGGACACCGTGATGTAGAATTAGGGGTTTAAAGAAAAGTGGGGTGAAGGGATGGGCAGAGTGGGACGGACGTGCCCTCCTTTATCTAGCTCTTTTCTTCTTCTTCTTCTTCCAGCAACCCCTCCCTCTTTCCCTATAGTCTTCTCCCAACTGGAAAAACGTACACCCCAGTGGTAAAGGGCAGCCGCAGAACTTCCAGACCAAAGGATGGATACACTTTGGAGGCAACGTTCTGGAAAAGTTGTCAACAGGGGGTCAAAGGGAAATCATTGCTCCATTTGAGCCGGATGAACTGGTTCAAGGGAGAGGAGATGTCCACAGATTCTTCACTCCTCAAATACCATCATCTGCCAGGTACCTCCAGTGGTACCAGGCTTTGCAGTTAGAGTCAGATAAGAAGCAAACACGTTTCTCAAGAAAGTACAAGCCAGTAATGAAACGATATCTTTGGAAGCTTTGAAATGCCTCAAGTGTTTCTCCTCCAGCTGTAGAGTCTCAAACAAGAAGAGAGAAAGGTGTTCCTTGCCTCTTCAGGGCACCACCTATCAAACTGAGTAACTTCAAAGGCCTGCTTCTTGTCTTATATCATGGAATTCCAGCACTACTGCAGCCAAAGCAGAATTCCTTGTACATGGTCTCTTGCGGCAGCTGGCTGTTTTCCCCTCTCCAAAAGTAGGGTTCAAACCCAGAAGCTGCGAAATAGCCAGAAGCTGTTAGATGTGGAAATCACAACAGCTCCTCTTCTTTCCTCTCCTCCTCTACAAGGCCAAGCTAAGATGCCAGCATATCAATTGGCTGTGTGTTGGTGATGCATTTTGGTTTTATTTATTCCTTTTATAAAGACCCAGAAATCTGCAGAGAATTAAAATCAAAATTAAGTTTTAAAGTAATTCATAGTCACGTAAATATTCAGCCCAGAAAACAGGTATATAACTGGTGCTGTTAATAGGGAAAGAGTTAACCTTACCGATGGAAATATTTTTCCTGACCTACAAATAAGACCTAATGTCTCCTAATCATTAGTATCACATGTACAATCAGCCACTACACCCTTGTTGTTTATTATAACTTTTAATAGGTAGCCCTCCCAAACAAGTTTTAAATAGAGACTCTGTTATGATTATCTTTTTCTTTTTCCAAGAAAGTTTAATTTTCAAAATATATGAAAAGGAGAGGGGAAAGGCCCTTCTAAGGACTGTTACTTATATTATGTCCTGGTTACATGAACAGTAAAAATACAACCTCTTCAAATCCCACTTAATAGCAGATGCCAAAACAGGCAAAGCAGATCAAATTGGTAGCAGGAAGCTGCCGACTTGAATTGTATAGCATTTCTTCCATTTTCTTTTTCTGAAAGAGGAGGAATATCGATAGATTCTTGTGAGCCTCTTTTTAAAATTTCAAATCACTTTTTTTCCTCCTTTTTATTAAAGGAATCATCTGTTATAGGAGAAAACACCTATTTGGAATCAGATACATGTTTCAACAGTATTTATTCCTCAATTGCTATAATATTAGTCCTCTAAAGATGGATAAAGTATTTAATATTTTGCCTAACAGTGTAATGATCTTAACCCCTCCTTAAATCCTTATCTATCTTTCCGCTCTTAGAATTTGTGTGGTCAGAACAGCAGTTGGCATGCATGTCACCTCAGCTGCTATGGTTTCAGAAGGCTAGAATTTAAAATCATACCTTTGAATTACTCACTATACTATTAAATCACCTCTCTTTACTTAACTAATCTGACAGAACCTTGAAATAGCACAGAAATTATACATAGTGAGCTGTTTCTAATTCTTTTTTCTTAAACCAAAAAATATACTTGCACATTTTGACAAAATATTTAAAAATGTAACATCTAGTCATGCCAAGCAAATACATTTACTTCCTTCACCATTTCCCTCTATCTCCCCCCATCACAGCAGACATACACTCACACACCAAATTTATTGCTTGGACACAGAAGCTCACTGTCCAATTAACACTTTTTTTCCTACAAGCTGAAACTAGCAATAATTTATGGCACCGCATTGTGCTGCTGCTCCTCTGTGGAGGGAGCTGAAAGCATTTCTCTTCAGTACAGAGCAATCCCTACAGGTGTCAGCTGAGAGCCACCAAGCTAGGGGATCCCACTACAAGTTCCTCCCTAGATGAAATTGATGACTGGTTTTCTCCTTCAACACACACACACATAGACACGCACACACAATCCACTAGCAAGTGGAAATAAAAATCTTGGTTGCTTATTTATTATGGCTGATACATTCCACACCACCAGCAAACACCAGTCATATCCTGTCTACTCTTGTGCCAAGCCTAAGGAAAGGTGCTATTAAACACCATTCTAAAATAGTATATTATTCAATGTACCTCAATTTTAAGTGAACTCATGAATTTGCCAAATATTCAGTTATTTTCAAAATAAATTTGGAATGTCACATTCAAGAATAGTGTTTTGAGTACACCCACAAGCTCATGTATTAGAAAATCATTTTTTAGTAGCTCAGTTGGAGCTGATTATTTAATTAGTATTACATAGATCACAAAACCTCTTTTCACTCTCTCTCTCTTCTTACCTCCATTAATGCACATCTTGGCAATTTTTAAGGGATAGAGGAGAAGTGGGAAAAAACCTAGGAGAATACATGTATGTGTGTGTGTGTGTATTTTCTTATCACAGGGGAGGTCAACTGACTCTCCCAGTTCCTAGAGGAAGCTCATTGTGTGCGAGAGAGTATCTGTATTTATATGGAGAAAGAGGGTTCTCTCTATGTGCAGGAAAAACCTGGCGAGTTCACACATTAGAGGATGAAATAAAGGATTTGAAAAACAATCTTACTGCAGCCAAAAGAATAAGCGCTCTAATTCAAAAAGCAGACTAACAGCCTCATTAATCTTTTCTTTCATTTCTAGAATCAAATTCATTCCCAAGCCACTGGAAAGATCAATACAATATGCTCATCAGCTGCAGTTATATTTATTTTAATATATTTATGATACACACACACCTTTCCATATACCCTTCAATAAATGCTATCATAAAGAACCTGCAATATTTTGGAGATTATTTTTTAGAAGTGGCTATCTTTTTCCCCTTGGCTTTTACAAAGTCCCTCAATACCCAATGCACACCCAAAATTCTCCCTGGCTTTCCCGCCCAGTCTCTAAACCCCAGCTATAATCCCAGTGCAGTTTCTTGGAGCTGACTGCACAAATTAAGGATAGGCAGAGTAAGGAGCTGATGGAGAAGGGAAAGAAAGATATAGATATATTTTATTGCTTTGATTTCTAACCTGCCAGATCTTTTCTTTCTTTTGCTAATAAATCACTGCATTCAGCCTTTAACTTACTACCTCAGTTCCACCACCTCACCTTCTTGCCATGTATTTAAAAGGCTCCATGCAAAACAACCAAGATCTACACTCCCCCACCCTCCCACCACCCATTCTTCCCTGTGCGTTTGTGGCAGATCCTAGCTCAGTTACAACGGGAAAGATATCCTTCTCCAGCTTGCCTCGCCCCATCCCCTCCCCCCAACCCAAATTGAGCTTCTTTACCTGCCCGGTTATTCCCCTTAGCTCGAGACAGAGCTTGAAGCATGCATCGGTCAAAGCGAATTTCCTGAGGTCTATGGCTAAGGCGACTCCCGTTGCCTTTTCAGAGGCGTCAGGCTTAAGCGTCTATCTCCAGGAGTGCGGGAGGGGAGAACAGGCAACGGAGGGAAGCAGAAAGAGGAGGAGGAAGAGAGGGAAAGAGCAGGGAAGAAGGAGGCGGTGGTGGAGCCCGAGAAGGCTGGGTTACGTGACGCGGGGTGCTGTCCTTCTGAAAGAGAAGGGCGGAGCTGAGCTCTCCGCAGTACCATGGAGAGCGGCGGGCCCGTCCACGGGCTGGGGAACCGGTGGGCTCCGGCGGCGGACGCAGCTCCTCGGGTCTGGACGCTGCGGAGCGAGGTGTTTCTACCTTTGCATCGTCCCTTTGCAGGGGGAGCCCGATCCTAGGGGCGGGGACCTGCCGCAAGCGCTTCTAACTTGTCGCCACCCTCCCTCCTTCCCCCACCCCAGAGAGAGAGACAGAGAGAGAAACCACGTAGCTTACTGAGCATGCCCAGGCCCCTGCTAGACCCACGAGAAGCTATGTGGGGATTCCACTTCTCCGGGGTTTAGTCCCGATTGGGCAGGGGTACCTGAGAGGGTGCCAGGGAAATGCTTGGCCGCTAAAGAGAAGGGACCAAGGAGTCCGTGATTAAGATGAGCTCTGGCTTTACTTGTGCACTTTGTCCTGCTTGGAACCCATGAAAAGCTGCAGGTCTTCCAGGAATGCAGGGACGGACAGGACTCACATGGGCTCTGGCATTCCCCAAGGTCCATCATCCACGCCCCACCCCTTACTGTGGCCCTGGCCTAAGAGACCACACCAACACACGATCAGCCTAAGGCTGTTTCAAAAAGACGCGAGAGGACCCACCAAACTAACGCGCCAACGTGGAGATAGATTCAAGTCTGTATGACAAAGTGCTTTTCTCTGCCGAACCTAGGCATCTCTCAGCTTTCTGTGCTCTGCCTTGGCCGTGGTCATTCTGAGCTAAACCAAGTTCTCTGTTTAACTCTTCCTTCCGTCTCCCCCTCCCTTTGTTGCTGATAAAACCTGGAAAAAGTGAGACTCATGTGAGGCTCCAACCTAGAACTGGGCATGCCCAGTAGGCACCGCTTGATCTGGTGATAAAGGGGTTAACTCTAAGGAACCCTGCAGATTAGGTGGTAGGGAAGCCTGGCCTCTGTGGCTTTAAATTATGTTTTGAGTTCTATGGACATTTAAAATCCTAACCCCCTTATGTTCCTTGCCTGTGTTAGTTTTGGAGCAGAAACAGCAAACTCGTTTATTTTGACACCACAACCTTAATAGCTGTAGCCTCAAATGCTATAAATTAAGACTATTTTCTGACTTCAGTCTCTCTAAAGCCAGAATGTAAGAACTAGAGAAAATCAGGAACACTTAAATAATATACATTAAAAATGTCATACTCATTTCCTTTCTAAGAATCCAGGACTCTTTATGAAAAGCTTATTTATGCTTCCACTTCTTTTATAAGAGTCTAAGTAACTTGAAGACAGGAAACACAGATTTTATTTATTTGTTTATATTTCTTTTCCTTGAGAAAGGCAGTGTAGTCATCTGCTTAAACGTGTGGGACCTGGAATCAGGCTTCAGTTCGAACTCTATTATTTGCTGTGTGACTTTGGCAAGATACTTAAACTTACCATGCCTCAGCCACCTCATCTGTACAATAGAAATAATAATAGCATCCACTTCATAAAATTGCTGTGAAGATTAAATAAATAAATGAACATAAAATATTTAGAATTGTGTAGTTGAGTAAATCCTAGCTATTTTAGTAGTTACTCTAAGCCCACTGTGAAGCAAATTCCCAGTGTGTCTTGGGAACACAGGCTCAGGCACAACGAAGACTTTTAGCAAATGACCATTTTATTACTTATACACATCACAAAGTGTCCAAAAGAACAGAGGAAGACATCCCATCGTGGCCATCCCCGAGGAAGGCCAACTGCTCAGGTCAGGGTCAATGGATGCAGGGCTTCCAGAGCCTGAACTGCCAGAGGGCCAGGTATTTATACACTCCGGGTGGAAGGGGCAGTGCCACTGAGCACAAAGCATATATCAAGCAACATTTGTGCAGAGTTCCTGCCCTGATAAGCAGCTGGGGCCGCTTGGTCCCAGTTTTGGGTTCAAGGAAACTTCACACCCTTCCATTATACCTAAAGTCTCTTCTTGGCTGCAAAATGGAAACATATAGAAACATCTGTACATTTTAAAAAGGAGGAAGGTAAGCAAGGGCCGGGAAATGGCTGCTGAGCTTGCCCACAACTTCTCTAACACTTTCTTTTCTGTTTGACCTAATGGAAGGTACTTCTCAGAATCCAAGATTCCTTGACTATTAAAAAGGGATACTGGTGATTACCAGCTTATTCCACATGATTGTTTTGAGAATGTAATGAAATAATAACTGTTAGCATGATTTGAAAAAATATAAATAATTTTTAAAATAATGTAAAGCTAAGTCTCAGAAAAATAAGTTATCTAAGTTTGTAGAGTCAAATCTGGACTAAAAAAAATCTACTTAATCCAGGGTCAAATTTTTCCTACCATTTACCAAAAGGTTTTACAGCAAATTGCACATAAGCTACATCCAGATGTGTCTGCTAAAGTTTATTGCAAAAGTAAGTGAAACAGCCCATTTTCCAGAACCTGATCTAAATAGGTTCTAAGATGCCCTGAAATCTCATGTTTACATTCATCAGTGAGTGACTCTTATGGTGGTAGAAGAAAAGTTACAGAGGCACACTTAAGATTCACAGCCTTGTTAAAACCTAGACCTTAGGGAAGCGGGTGTGGCTCAATGGATAGAGCTCCGGTTTACCATATGGGAGGCCCCGGGTTCGCTTCCCGGGGCCTGCCCTGCGGCAAGACCTCACAGCAGGAAGCGGGTGTGGCTCAATCCATAGAGCCCCCGTTTACGCAGCAGGACCTCACAGCAAGGGGGAGATAAGCAGACACAGAAGAAACACACAGCGAATGGACACAGTAAAACACAAGCATGAAGGGGGGGATAAATAAATAAATAAATAAATCTTAAAACAAAACAAAACAAAAAAACCTAGACCTTAAAAATC
Source organism: Cabassous unicinctus (assembly GCA_029593785.1). Lineage (NCBI taxonomy): Eukaryota > Metazoa > Chordata > Mammalia > Cingulata > Chlamyphoridae > Cabassous > Cabassous unicinctus. The sequence continues at coordinate 8,924 of JAQZBX010052115.1, forward strand.
CAGTATTTGCCACCAATGTGTGTACTTGGTATGTTTTAATTAATTTTGCCCTTGTGAATTTTGATCCTATCTCAGTCAGACTATATATTGTTTCAAATGGGTCATGGTTTTCCTTGGGCTGTCTTTGGTGGTTTCTTGATTCAGAGAAATGTTAACATTCATATGCTTCATGCCATAAATACTAAACTTTAAAACAAGAAGTCCTTCATGCCTCCCCTTATACACACTATGTAAACGGAGGGACTAAACTTTGTGTAACAGTAATCCCCTTTGCAATGATCAGATTTACTGTACCTATAGTATCTAGTCTAAGGGATACAGACATCCACAAGATCCCCTTTTCAGTAAACATGCAGAGGGGAAACAATCAGTATGTGCTTATAACAAAAAAATTATCACAACATAATTTAGTGACAAAAGCTTTAATATATTTTAAATTATGATGTCTTTTGTTGTTTCTATGTAAATTCCTTCTGCTCTATGAGCCCTAGTCTCCTGATCTTTTAAGTGGGGATAAGAGCACCTCAGTGCATATGATTTAGTGAGGATAACACCAATGCCTAAAGTTTATTGTGTGCCCACTCTATGCCAAACCGTGCTCTAAGTGCTTTAGTAACATTAATTTATTTAATCGTCTCAGCAACCCTCTGAGGTAAATTCTAGGATCTCATTCATTTTACCAGTGAGAAAAGTGAAGCATAGAGAGAAAAACCAAGATAGTCAAAGTCACGTACCTAGGAAGTACAAATGAGGACGGATATAAACTCAGGCAGGCTTATTCCTGAGACCATAATGTCAACCACCTGCTCCTCTGCTTCTCATCAAATGATCAAATTTATCTAGCACATTGCTTGGCACATTTTAGATGCTAAGTAAATGTTAATTTCCTTCCATTTCTAAGAGTTTGGTCAAGAGGATTTCAGGAAAATAAAGAGTCAACTTTGTAATGTTACAATGTTATTCAAGTTAAATAATTCCTGAATGACTATTATTATATGAAATATCTTAATGAAAACAAGTGAGGTGTTTTAAATATGTTAATATGTAACTTCTTGATCTGAATTTGAGGCTATTAACATTTGCCAGAACAATCTAGTATTTTTCTACATGGGTGAGAACAAGGATTAATTGGAGTACTAACCCTCCCCAATCACTTTAGGGAATCTACCAATTTTAGTCTTCGGTAATGTATGAAGGATGCTAACTCCTGCCCCTCGCTACCACTCAGAACAAATGAGATAATTGTGAAATCAAGGTGGTTGTTTATGATTATGTCTGATTGGGAGAATTTCTGGCAACCCAAATATGGAAACATAAATAATATCTCATGCCATAAACTGGTAAACATTTTGCAACAATGAATATGGAAATGAATGATCGCCAAAAACAAATATATTTCCATAAGGTATTAAATATTAATGAAGATCTAATATGGAAGCTCTCTCCTCACTAAAAATAAATAAAACTAAGTGATAAGATTTTTTGACTTAGAAACAAATGCAAAAGAGAGACTCTATATTTATTGCTGCAATCATAGCCTGTGCTTTAACATTAGGAATTCAGTGTAAACACCTACTTTCTCAATTAACATTAAGGCAAAACAGAGATGTTGAGATACTCATGAATTCCAAGATTGATGTCAATTTAGAAGTGGGTCTTAACTTTACCAATACAAATGATGTAAGAAAGAAATAGATGGCAATAATTAGGGAAAATATGAATTGGCATAAATTAGATTCTTTTCCACTAAAGATGGGAAACAGTGTAAAAGGGGCAATATGACGTATTACTCTGAAAGCATTTTCCATTTGCTTTGATATAGATGATCAAAATGAAGCCACTTTTTCTGCTGAAATAATTACAGTACTAGATTACTGGAAATAGATTACATGATATTCTTAACTAAATTTCAGATGAATAGCAAATTCCTCTAACCTATTACAATATCATTGCATAACTAGAATGTTTTGTGTTTAATTCATGACTTCCTTTATTTCAATAATATATATAACCTTCGTTATTTTGTTTGTGGCTGAATAACTGCAACTGGTTTCATTAATACAAACCAATATGAGTATTTTAGTTGCAAAAATCAGTGAATAGTTATTGAACACGTTACTATATAAATCTCATTTTCAACACAACTAGAGCAATTTTAAAATACAAGGAAATGCAATCAAGTCTAGGGCTTTGGACTCAGCTAGAGCCTGGAGTAAACATTCTGGAATTTACATGTGAAAAAAATTCACATACTTTCTCAAGTAGTTTACTAAGTTACTTTCAGGAGATGTAAGCAAACTTGGTGATGTTAAATACTTTTGCACTACTTGAAAAATCTTCAGCATAGTAAAATTAGGCTACTTTCAGATGATTATATAATTTTTCAGTAATCAGAAGATGAAATGTGATTCAAAAATGGCTACAAATCATTAAATAATGATAATTATTAAGGTTTCAAGCTTAAGTAGAGAAAACGCATGGATAGGTACTTGAGAATAGTGGTTATGCTCTAGAGGATGCACCTGCTAGAGAGGCTTCACTGTGGGAACCCCGCAGCGTGTTTGATGGGCAGCGTTTTAAAATCTAGGGCAGCGCTGACACCTGGGTGTGTTCCGTCTCGTCTGCTCCTGCCGTTTCTTCCGCCCAAGGTAACCAACAATCTTTATAAGGAAGAATAACTTAAACTTAGTTTGTGAGAAGCCAAGGCCTCTCTGGGGGGTTAGTCCTCTCACTCAATGATTAGTTAATGATTAGTTACACACTTGGGTCTGTTGTTTTTATCCCTTTCAATAAATTATTTCTTCTCATATATGGGGAATATTGTCGTGCTACTACCACCTCTCCCAAACCTACCCTACACTCAATTCCAGCCACTTTCAACTGCCTGACTCCAGGAAAGGACTTTCCTCCTTCATCAGAATCTGGCTTTAGACTTAATTTCATTGGAACAGTGCTCTTTAATTTCCCTTAACCTGGCTTCTGAGAGAAGAGCAAGGGAGTTGTTCTCAAGTTATAGATGCCCATGAGATTTATAGTCGCCATATCCTTTCTTCTTCTCAGACGATTTCTGATGCTGGAAATCTGTGGAACCATTTCTCTGTGGTGGTATCTTGAAATATTTTCTACTCAGCTTTTTAAACATATGCTATGCTTTTTGTTTTTTTTTTGTTTTTTTTTTAGGTAATGGGCTGGGGATTGAACTCTGGACCTCATATTTGGGAAGCCAGCGCTCAACCACTGAGCCACATTGGCTCCCCTGAGTTGGTTTTTTCATTTGTTTGTTGTTTGCTTTTTTGTTGTTGTTGTTTTTAGGAGGCACCCGAACTGAACCCGGGACCTCCCTTGTGGGAAGCAGGCACTTAACCGCTTGAGCCACATCTGCTCCCTGTGTTTATTTTTGTTTGTTTTCCCTTCCTATCATTTCCAAACTTCTGCCCCACCCCACCCCCTTTAAATAGCATGAAGTCTTACCTTTCCTTCAAGGCTCTCTCTTTGTCCTCTCATTTTTATGTTTTCCTTTCTTCTTCTTCTTTTCCTTATTTATTTATTTATTTATTTTTTTTTTGGTGCATCTGCTTAGTATAGTATATATGCAGATGTGTATACACACACACAAAGCAAGAATCTTAGCAAGGAAGAAATGGTAGATATTCCTTCCAGAACCTAAAATTTAGAGCAATAATACCTAGGATTTTTTTAAATTTAAAAAGTATCATAGACTTTTTTTATTCATAAAATTTTTATTGAGTACTTGCTATGTGCCAGGACTTTTCTACATATAGGGAATATCAAGGAACAAAAGAGACAAAAATTCCTGCCCTCATGGAGCTTATATCCTAGTGTGAGGTGAAAAACATTAAATACATTGGTAAATTATATATGATTTTAAATGCTTATAACTGATATGGAGAAAAATAAAGCACAGAAGGGAGATAAGGAGCTTGGAGCTGGAAGGATGTATGGGATTGAAATTTTTTTCTTTATTTTTAAGGGAGCTTTACTTTGCATAAATGTTACATCAAAAACATAGGGGATTCCCACATAGCCCATCCCCTCCCTCTCACACAATTCCCCCCTTTAACAGTATCTTTCATTAGTGTGGTACATTTGTTACAATTGATGAACACATATTGAAGCATTGCTACTTAGCATGTTCTATAGTCTACATTATTGCTTACACTATGCACTACACAATTTCACAGGTTTTGACAAAACGTATTACAGCTCATATTCATCATTGCAACATTATGCAGAACAATTCCAATGTCCCAAAATGCCCCATGTTACACCGATTCTTCCCTCTCCTTTCCCTCAGAGCCTCTGGTGACCACTGTCTTTAGGCCAATGTTACAAGTTCTTCCATTACTAGAATAATAATAAGTCCACTTTAGTCCATACCTGTATTTCCCCCCTTTTGTTTGTTTATTCCTCAATCTTGAGGATTTGGGGATGGTGATGCCCACTGTGTTTCTGATTGAGAGGGGAGTTAGGTCCCATAGGGGAGATGGATGGAACTGTTTTGCTTGCAGCTGTAGATACACTCTTTTTTGGGGGATGGACATTGACCATCATCATCCTTTTGTTTGTTGTCCTGGGTGAGTCTGATGAACTGGAGAGTAGGGGTTGGCTGCAACTCTGCTGAGATTCAGGGCTCAACTGGCATATGAACATACCGAAGATTAAAGTCTCTGTGACATATATTTAATGGGTATGATGCTAATTATACGTTCAAATAAATGGGGCAAGAGAACTATGTGTAGGAAAATTATAAGTGAGTCTAACTCTGATACATTGGGGAGATGGGTTATCATATATTCCAAGGTAAGACCCACCAACGGGGTGCCAATTTCCTGGGGTTGTCTGCCCTGCCTATAATGTCTAGATGAATCTAGAGACCTCAGGATCACCCCTACCTGAGGCACTGTTTACTGTGGCAGTCAGTGAGATCTTCCTGAGAAGTACACCTCTGGAATGGCGTCCTGACTCACTTTGAAATCTCTTAGCCATAAACTCATTTGTATTTAATATTTCCCCCTTTTGATCTAGGTCTTTTTCCAAATGCATTGCTGGTTGGTGCTTGGTGTTAATCCCTCAGTGCCAGGGAGGCTTATTCCCGGGAGTCATGTCCCACATTGGGGGGAAGGTGGTGAATTTATATGCTGAGTTTGGCTTAGAAAAAAGCCACATTTAAGCAACATATATTACTGCACTAAGTATTGATTTCACAAGAACAAAGTTCATAAGTACAAGCATCAGTATCAAGGGCCTGGTGTATTGGTCTGTCCTCCTTTGCTAGGCACTGCCCATGTACTCTAGAGAGTCTTGCAACTCTGAGAGAATGTAGCAGAACTCCCCAGGATGGGAATTCAATATTCCATCAGCTATTCTGTGGGTCTCTACCCACCAAGACACCACCCCATGACCAAATGGACATATTTATATTTCATAGAGGCATACCCTAGGTGCACCCCTCCCCATACATTCCCCACTACTGATACTGCACACCAATGATCCTCCCCTGCCACAGTTGCAACCCTTCTGCAATCCAAAACTTCCCCCAAAACAAATCCAACAACAATAATAACAAAATAAAATAAATAAAATGTTAAAAAAATTTTGTTTTTTGCATTGTGTCTTTCATCATCATAAGATCTGTTTTCTTTTATGTATATTGACAATTTCTTCTGTACGTTCCCCCAGTGTCTTTTTTTCACTTTATTTTCCAAAAACTTTACGTTACAGAAAAGTCACATAGAAAATATAGGGATTCTCATATACCCGACTCCATTACCTCTCCATCTTCCCCTGCCTATAGCATCCTACATGAGTATGGTATGTTTGTTACACTTGATGAACAAATATAGAAGCATTGCAACTAACTATGGCCAGTGGTTTAAATTATAGTTTACTTTTTGTACCATATACTTTTATAGGTTCTGACAAAATATATAATGGTCTCTACCTATTATTGTGAGATCATGCAGAACAATTCCAATGCCCCAAAGATGCCCTATGTTCTTCTCATTCTTCCCTGAAGTGACTTGTGAATCAGAATAGACAAAGAGTTTTAAATTGATAGGAAATCTGCTCTGCTGAAGAAATAACAATAAAATGGAGATGAAATAAACTCTAAATTCTATGCGTGCAGTTGATCCAGACATCCCATTGAATGAAATTGTAGTACAATGTTAAGCAATTTCATGTTCTCTAGATGGAGAGCAAACACAAATGCCCAAGGAAGTCTGACAGGTGACATATATGTGTAGGCCAAACTAGATAAACAGTGAGGCTTGGTAGACACTGCAGCCAAATGGAATTTGGATATCTCTCTAAAAAGAACATCCACTCCTCAGCTCCAGAAGTTTGTGGCCATGTGAATCTAGTGTTGCAATATCAAGAGAAGGTGAAATTCTAGAATTTCATGTAAAATATTCTTATTTTTAAATCTTGGATCATTGAAACTAATAACAATACTGTACGAAAAAAATAGACCTCTCTGCTATCTGGAAATGTCACATGTCACACAGACTGCCAATTTGTCACCTGTATAGTTGTATATATACATACACATACAAACTCACACTCTTGGATTATTTTTCTCTGTGTTCCATATTTAAAATGTTTATTTACATGTTCTAAATCCAGGCAAACATGTAGAGTTGATAAATAGGGATGATCAACATGGAAGGTTTCGCTTTAGAATCATGAAGGGGTATGTAAATGTGGGTGTGTATTCGGAGGTGGGGGCAAAGTTTAAGTAGCTTGGAATATTAGAAGCAGTGCTAGATTCTGAGTTAAATATGGTTTCTAGCTCTGTCTTTGTCATTAGCTTTGTAAGGGACCCTAGGCAAAACTCTTAGCTTCTTCTAGTTTAATGCCTACCTGTTGTACCACTTAAAGAGAATGGGAAAATGTAGGTATCAAGATAAAATATATGAGGCAATTTGCTACATGATTCTGCACACATGTTACTTTATTTAATCCAAACACTAGCCCTGAAAAATAGATAATCATTCTCTCTCTGTCCTCTTTCTCTCTTGCTCCCTCTTGCTCTTTTCTGCTCTCACTCTTACTTTCTGTTTCTCAACAAAGTATGGCTTAGAGAGGCTTACTAACTTGTCCCCAAACTCAGATTTCTCCTTGACAGGGTGAGGACAAATCTGTCAAAGACTAATTCCCATATCCTTGTTTACTGAATCATTCTGTTACAGCATATTTCAGAGGTAAATATATATAGCATGTAATATAAAATTATTATTCTGGTGTCTTTAGTTTTTAAGAGATTGAAAATAGGAAGAGAAAGAATACCACAGATCTTTACTAGAAAGGGATATATCCCAATCTTGGATAAAATATCAGGATAAGTAAAAAGGAATATTGTAGTTTCCAGTGATATATTAGCAGCATTTTTTAAGTAAAATTATTTATTGTAGCCTAACATAACACAAGAAGTACATAAAGCATAAGTTGAGAACTTGGTGAATTTCAAAAAGTGAACATACCCATTTAACTTTCAATAAGATAAAAAATTAGAATATTACCCTCATACTCCTTTCAGTTATTTCCTTTCCCTATCTTCATAAAATTACCCAATATCTTGAATTCTAACCCCCAAAACCAAATTTTGCCTGATTTTACAATTTATATAAATGGACTAATTAATTACATTCTCCTTTGTATTTGCTTTCTTTTGCTCAACATTGCATTCATAAGACTCATGCACGTTGTTGCACGCAGCAGTAATTTGTTCATTTTCAATGCTGTACTGAGCTTTATAAATATCCCAAAAGTGGAATTTCTGGGTCATGGGAAATGCTTATCTTAAGTAGTTGTTGCCAAATAGATCTCCAAAGTTGTAACAATTTATACTGCCAAAAGCTGTGTGAGAATTTCTCATTTTGGAAAACAATTATCAATCATTTTAATTTAAGACATTCTAGTTTGTTTTACTGGTATCACACAATGGTTTTATTTTTTTCTTTCAAGTACCTAATAATGTTGAGCACCTATTCATATTTTGGCCATTAGGATATCCTCTTTTGGGAAGTGGTCTGTTCAATCTTTTGCCCATTTTTCTATTTGATCACTTGTCATTTTTTAATTGATTGTAGGAGTTCCTTTTATATTCTGGATGTAAGTTCTATTGTCCATGATATATATTGCAAATTTCTCCTCTCACTCTGTAGTTTGCCTCTTTGCTCTCTACAAGGTTTCATTTGATAAACAGAATTTTCAATTATTATCCTAGCCAATTTATTTGTTTTTCTTGGTGGTTATTGTTTTCTGTGTTGTGTTCAGAAAACTTTGCATTCCCTGAGGAATATTCTCCTATGTTACACTGTATTTTTAATCTTTTACATTTAGATCAACAGTCCATCAGGAATAAAATTTTCCCCTTAAGAATATCCAATTAACCCAGAATCATATATAAAAAATACCATCATTTCCCCATTTTTCTGCATTTACTATATATGTGTGTATGCTTATTCAAATTTGTTTCATTTTGTGTTAGTTCTAATAAATTGTAATTCTTGTTAAGATTTATTAATTTTAATCACCTTTCGTAAGAATCCTAAGAATTAATGTTTGTTTCTGTTTCCTATTTTATTGTATTTTTGTTTTCTGTATAATTTATTTCTGCTGTTATATTTCTCATTTATCTTCTATTTTCTTTCAAGTACATGCTAAGATCTTGATATATGTACTTAGAACATTAATTGTCACTGTTTCTTTTTCTCTATTTTCTTCATGGAAGAGTAGATTTCCATCAGTGCAACTTTACCTGCAGTCCACGAGTTCTTCTATGAGATTTTCATAATGATTCAGATCAAAATATATATTTTTCATTTCTATTTGTGATTTGATTTTTTATCCATAGATACTTAGATGTATATGACATAGTTTTCAAATATTGGGAGTTTTTCTCTAATTGTCATGTTCTTTAAGATATTAATCCTTTGAGATTTGTTGAAATTTGTTTTAAGGCAGAGTATTTGTTAATTTTTGTAGGTGTTGCATGTACACTGAAAAAGAATGGATTATCCACAGTTTCTGGGAACAGGTGTTCTGTGTCAATTATATCAAGTTTATTCACCATGTAATTAATATCCTTTATGTTCCGTCCATTTTAAAGATATATGTTTATATATATATATATACACATACCCTTTATGTATATCTTTATATATATTATATTGTCTCAATATATTTGAGCTACTTGTTGAATAAAATGTGAATTGTGATATTAATACTTTAATCCTTATGCTTTATTCTTTTTATGCCTAAATAAAGCTGCTTGACTCATAGTCTATTTTGTAAGATATTAGTGTAGATAATCCAGTTTTATTTTGATTAGTTTTTGTGCAGTATTCATTTTACTTTTCACCTTTCTGTATCTTTATATTTAACATGTTTCTCTTATAGGGTGCATACAGTTGATTCTTTAAATTAAGTATGACAATCTTTGTGTTTTACTTGTAGTTCATTGTCTACTTACACATAGTGTAATTAATGGTATATTTGAGTTTAAATCTACTATTTTGCTATTTAATTTGTAAGTGCCCTACTTATTTTATGTTCCCTTTCTTGTGTTATTTTGAATGAGTCAGTTATTTGTATTATATAATTTTCTTCCTCTAACAGTTTTTAATGGTTTCTCAGGATTGTAGCATGCAGGCCTGACTTATCAGAGCCATGCATAAATTAGTATTTCCAGGACAATGCAAGCAGTTTGAATACTTTAATTTTCATACTCCTTCTTGGCTTTTTAGGAGGTACTGGGGTTTGAACTCAGGACCTCATACATGGAAAGCAGGAGCTCAAACATTGAGCGATATCCATTCCCCTTAGTAGATTTATTTCTATTCTGCCTGAAAAACTCCCTTTGTTATTTTATTTAGTGTGGGTCTACTGGTGGCAAAATCACAATTTTTGGTTCACAATATCTTTATTTTGCATTTATTTTATATAGCAATTTTGTTTGTTGAAGAAATGTAGTTTGGCATTTATTTTCTTTTAGTACTTTAAAAATAGCATCACAATATCTTCTGGCTTCCATCAATTATGTTGAAATGTCTGCTGTCAGTCTTTTGTTGTTCCTTTAAAAGAAATGTGTCTTTTTTACTGGTGGTTTTCAAGACTTTCTGTTTTAAGCAGTTATACTCTAATATTGTAAGGTGTAGTTTCCTTCCTTCCTTCCTTCCTTCCTTCCTTCCTTCCTTCCTTCCTTCCTTCCTTCCTTCCTTCTCCCTCCCTCCCTCTCTCCCTCTCTCT
>JAQZBX010052116.1:0-19215 GCA_029593785.1 Cabassous unicinctus
AGAAAGATTTATTGCATCCCAGGTAGGCTAGTTTTATAGACCCCATGTCCGGGTGTCTAGGACAGGGGACCTCAGCGAAGGCCCACACACTGAGACAAGGTTGATGCCCTTGCATGCAGCCTTCAAAGCAGCAAATTGAATCTTTAAAAAAAACAAAGAAGCATTTATTGACCATTTATTTGTATTAGATACTGTGTTAAGGATAAAAGAAGTGAATTAGACATGATATCTCAGTGCAGTGGGGGAAAAGACCCAGTGAATGGATAAGAGTAATAAATTGTCAAAAATACTAAGACAAGTCTTTTCTGGGGCTCCCACGAAGTTAAGGTCTATTTTCTATTGGAGGAGGGCTTACAGAAAGTCTTCATCAAGGATGTGACCCTTGAGTATGGTTTTGAAAGATGAATAGGTTACTGGCCAGGAAGATATTGGAAATGATTTGCCTGACCACTCTGTTTTACTCTTCCCAACCATGCCAACAGGGGCACTGGTAGTACTGCCCAGTCTCCACGTGCCAAGGGGAATGGTATGGAAGCAAACAATTTGAGTTTCAGCTGAAGACAATGGATGGAGAATTATGGCGAAGACTTGGTGGACACCCAGTTCCATCAAGCTATGTAGACAAATTCTCACTAAGATGAAAACATAATAGAAAAGAACATGAGGCTTTCAAGAATGGTGGACCTACTCCAGCAAATTACTTAATCTTTCTGAACCTTCTGGTATCTGTAAAATGGAGTTAAGAAAAAACTCCAAAAGCAGCGCTAGCTTAGACCTAATGTAAGTAAATCAACTCGTTTGGGGATGGCACACAATAGCCTCTCAAAAATGTTGCTCTCCTTCACATGTAATATGTTACTGGCTAATTGCCATTCTTGCATTTGTGACCACAAGGGGTTAATGTAATCACCAGTCTTGTTTATTGTCTGACTCCCATTTCTGTTGCCTCAAGAAACCTACCATTTTCTAAGTAACCAAGGGATGTAGTAGCTGTTTTGTAATGAGGCCGTGCATCCTTCTAAATATGCACTGATTGTCAAGGTGATGGAGGAGGTTCATTATTTAAAGGCATAATTAAAGGGCATTTCCTTTAGCTCAACTAATGAGCAGTAAGTGCAGCAATATTTGCATGTTTAGACATTAAGGATGGAAACAGATGACTCGTAGGAGATTGGGAGGAAGCAGGGAAGATAGGGCACATTAATCTCACTGCTGGGGCTCTGGGGTTATTGCTGTTGAAAACTTCCCCAAAGGAGTGGTCTGCTCTGGGGAGCCAGCCCCATGCTTATCCCTTGTTTTGTGGGATGAACGGCCCTCTCATCACCATGCCTCAGTGGCAAGCTGATCTTGACTTAAAACATGATACCTGATGAGCTGAGCTTGGAATCTATTTTGGGATGGACATCCTTGCCCTGTTCTAAACAAGTATGTATCCGCACGGATGCCATCTCATTGTTGTCATCAAATGTATTCACTAAGTGTGTATATTTTCCCAAGTCAAGTATGGTAACTATTTCCTTCCTGGAGTGTGTGTGTTTTGAGGTCATATTCAAAGTTCTTCCATTTATCAGATGAGAGGTATGGAAAGCACCTATATCTCCCACGCTGCACCCCTAACCTGTGCATTATACTTAAACTGCAAGACTTTTGTTGGAATTAAAGAAAGTGCCTGGGACAATGTGAGAAGTCAGGTAATGCTGATTCCAGTTCTCCTTCTCATTACATGGGGACTTATTGATCAGTGCCTTCGCCTCATGTTTCCTAAGTAAGGTCAGGATTAGAACTTGCCATTTTGTATTAGGATTTAAATCTGGAAATTTCTTGTCTTTCCATGGTGTGGAAGTGACAGAGAGAAAAATCTCTCTCATACAAAGAACACAGACTTTTGGGTTCAATGCCAAGGAGGAGTCTCTCACTCCTCCACAATTTCCACTGGCATCCACTCCTGAAGGAAACTAGGAAAGTAGGAGCAAGGCACGGCCATTGCAGTGGCTGAATTATTGCTGCTTCCTTCCGGAATACCCAAAAGGTCCAGCATCCTAATTTATTATTGAAAATATTATTTGATTTACTAAGCATTTTTAATTGTGTTGCAATTATTTCCTTTTTTAACCGTAAAATGAAAGATGCTGATTTTAAACATGTATTAGAGGTTGTCTACTGACAAAATGCATTCATTCCCTCTGGACAGATGTACAGGCTAAAATAAAATTAATGATGTCACAGGAGCAAAAGGAGTGGCTGAGCAGGTGCTCGTTGGGGGAAGAGGGACCAGAGAGGAGCCAGGTCCACCAGCATGGGGAGAGGTAGGGAATAATTGGCATCTTTGATTGGCTTAAATTTAAGAATTTTATAGCTTTATATTTCGAGTCAGGGTGAGAAACTGGGAGAGGCTGGTGAGATTGCAGCAGGGAAGAGAATGACACCTCTGTAACTTGGTATTCACAGAGTGTTTGGGTTCTCCTTTAGCACAGGCCTTTCAAAAGAAAACTTAGGAAAAATCCTTAATTGAATAATGATGGAACTCCAAGAAAGTCCTGAGAAATCAGTTCGTCAAGAGAATGGGTCATGGATCTATTGATAAATAAGCTTATGGAAACCCTCAGCAGGTTTGTGGAGAGTATGTCCATGATAAGACACAATGGAATTATCTACCGAGCACCATATCTCACCATTGGGTAGGTATGAGAGAAGCTCCGCTAACATTTGGTAACACAGATCTCCACTTCACTAAGCTTTCTTCTGTTTCTTTTGTTCCCTTCACTTCTGTCTCATGGTTCTGCCTCTGGAACTCCGCAGAAGTCTCTCTCTTCCCAATAATGATAGCAGTCACTCTAACTGCTCACTGGAGATTAGCAACTTCAGCTATGCCACAGAGGTGAATTAGCAGAGTTCATTGAGGAAGAGATTCCAGAAAGGAGGAAAGAGGGAGTGTGGAGAGTGAATCAGGGAAAGAGGAAAAGCCGACCCAAGAGGCACTGCTGAGGCCGCTGCTTTGGGCAGTAGGGTGCGTTTCCACTGGGCTTCCTTCAGGAGCTCAGGATGCTCCCCAGAGCTGCTCCCCACCTCTGAGGACCAGTGGCTGCTGTGCCTTTTGGGGCACTCCCTTTGGGGCGAGGGCTCCCGCACTCCTGGACTGTGCTCCTTGGAGCCAAGGAGTCCCCTGCTGCCATGGAGAGAGCCCATGGGGCAGGGAGCTAAAAGGCACAGTGGTGCATGGAAAGAAGTTGAGAGGGGACTCTCTGGGCCGAGGCAGAGGGTTTCTGTGCTTCAGGAGAAGGGCAGGTATTCTCCAGAGAATCTGATTCATGTATCAACTTAGTCAAATTTAAGACTTCATGTGAGGCTCTGTCAAGAGAAAGAGGATTTTCCAGGTTTGTTTTAGCATTTCCAGACCCAAACATAGAGGACCCAGAGTTTGCTCCTGAAAGGCACAGAAGTTTCCCTTTCCATGTATCGTGGCAAGTGAGGAGGCATGGTGCCTTAGACTAGAAGAATAGGGCTTAGAGAGGAAGCAAAGGTCAAAGCCTGCCCCTTCGGGATTCCAGTCCAGAGGCTTGTAAGGAAGCAGGTCTGGTGAAGAGCTACAGGGAATGTGGGATGCGATAGGGCAGTGCCTCCCTCTCCCTCTCTCTCGGGCCACACTTCAGAGGGGAAGGGCTCTTTAAAGGCCTGTGGCAGAGGCGCCATTCCCAGGGGCTACTGAAGAGTCTGTGAGCCTTTCTGGTGAGCCTGGCCTGGGACCACCTCAACACAATGTGGGGACATCAGAGATGTCTGGATTTAGGAGCCTGAGGCAGCTCTCAGGGCCCCTCTAGGCTCCTGAGTGGTGTATTAGTTTCCTCTTGCTTCTGTGACAAATTACCACAAACCAAGGGCTTAAAACAACATAAATTTATTATCTTACAGTTCTGGAGGTCAGAAGCCTGAAATGAGTCTCTCACTGGGATGAATCAAAGTGTTGGCAAGATGGCATTCCTTCTGGAGGCTCCAAGAGAGAATCCTTGCTCTGCCTTTTTTCCAGCTTCTTGAGGCTGCCCCACATTTCTTGGCTCGTGTTCCTGCGTCACTCTGACCTCTGCTCCCATCGTCATATCTCCCTCTCTGACTTAGACATTACTATCTCCCTCTTATATTGGCCCTCGTGATTGCTCTGGGGCCACCTGGCTAATCCAAGATAAGCTCCGCATCTCACGATCCTTAATTTAATCGCATATGCAAAGTCCCTTTGCTGTATAAGTCAACATAAGGTTTGGGGGATTAGTATGTGGACATTTTGGGGGGACATTATTCTGTCTACCACAAGTGCCTTGGTGAAGTGGTATGGCCTAGCGGTCATTACGAGTAGCAGTGCAGCAGAGACCTGGGGTCATGATCAAAAAATAGCCAAGGAAGGGGCTTTGAGATAGAGGGAACATGGCGCAGGCAACGGGTTGTAATGTGGGAGCCAGCATGCTAGCACTCTTTCTCAAAAAACCCCAGAGCAAATAGACGAACCATGCCAGCAGCCACCTTTCCAGAGATCAGACAACCCAGTCGCTGCGCAGTCCCAACCAGAGAGGACTCAGAGTGTGCCAGGTGAGCCTCACGGCTCTGCTCAGCCAACACCATGCAGCCATGTAAACCATCTCTCCCCATACACCTAGAAGGTCTCTCAGAGGTGGAAAGAGTTATGGAGAGGGTCTCAGAGAGAGGTGGGGACTTGTCAAGGAGGTGGATTGTTGAGAAATAGACTCTAGGTTTTCTTTGGACTTCCAGGTGAGACTCACTGTGTTTGCCCCTCCCCACATACAATACCTATTCAGAACAATCCTGCAAGTTGACATCTTACAAAATGTCATTTGGGACTCTCCCTAAAAGAGTAAAGGAGATTCTGGACAGTCTTCCCCCGTGGTTTAGGACATGGGGCCCTAAAAGGTCTTGCTGAAAGCCAGCATCCTGGTCAGGGACCTGGAGCAGGAAGGCATTACTGCACTAGAAGAAACACAGTCAACATATCCAAGACTTACTCTTCCACAGCGGAAATTAGAGTGCTGACAATGCCTAATTATTTTGCTCTTTAAAATGACTAACTCAGACTGGACTAATCATTCTCCAATTAACTCCTTGGCACTTGGCTGTAAGAATGATTGAACTAACCCATTTGACTCCCAATGTGGCTGAAAGAGCAGATGCTAGTAAACTGACAGTGCATCATTCTAACCCTCTTTCCTCACCATGTCTGGAGGACTTAATCCCTTCTAGCTTCTTCCGGGAGAACTACAATTCAATGCATGTGGAATGCACTTGAAGGGTAATGGCTATGGCCCAAGAGCATTGTGCTCAAACCCTGGCCCTGCCATTTGTTGACTGGGAGAACTCAGATCTGTGGCTTGCTCTCTCCTTTACGGAGGAGGAAGGAAGACTACCGTCAACACTTGGTGATAAAGGTGGACTGCAGAACATTTCATAATATGAAAAAAGATTAACAATTGGAAGATTTTACATAAAAATCTGATTTTCTGCCTCTGATTCTGTATGGCTTGGTGCTGTGTGATAGCTGAATTGTTAATGCAGACCCACTTGCACGCAGCCATGTATCTTCACTCATTTACCTCCCTCCCCCTGCCAATTATTACAATTTGGGACTATTGCAACAGAATGCTTCCTGGGGTACAGAAACTGGGCAGAGCTGTGAGCTTCCCCAGGGCAGGGCTGTGTCTTCCCTCTCTCTACCTGTAGTTCCTTAGGTCTGGTACAGAGAAGGCAATGACCAACCAAATAATTCTGACTTATGCATCTTGTGCTCACTGCAGTTTTTCAGGGATGCATTTTTTTCCTGGTATGGACTTGGGACATCTGTCCACTTGCTGGTTGGTTGAGGCTGCCGCTCAGGTTGTGCCTTCCAATAAGTGGTGCACACTGTAAAACAACAGCAGGCTTCCCTCCAAGCACCGACAGATCCAAAGGGAAGATCATTAGAATTCGCCACACTGAATCAACCATATCCAAATAATATTAAAGCCAGGAGGGGCCGCGAATTAATAAACCTTTGCTGAGTGTGCTGGCAGCTCTTGTCTGGGTTTGCACATGACTAAGTGCAGGCTTGAGGGATTTGCATTAGCAGATCATAAGTAAAAACCCCATTAAATTGACATTCTCGTCATCGTTACGATCACTTTAGTTATGTGCATTGGATTGTCAGAGTCATTTCCTGGAGCAGCCTGGTAATGGATTTACTTGGCTGTCCGCCCACCTTGGCAAAGGCCTTCTGAGGTGTGGAACAAAGGGGATGGGCTGCCGAGAGCTCCCGGCTCATTTGTGGCAATGGCCTCACTCGGTGGGCACACCCTTAAAGAACTATGTGCAAACCATTCTCCTGTAAATCATGGCTTGGTTTAAATGCCCTGAGGAGCTGGCTGTTCAATCACTCCTGGGTCTCCTTGCCTGGCTGTGGAGAGAGGCAGGGATGGTGGAGATCTTTGTTCTAATATAATTCCTGCCACTGACCCCATTGAATGGCCTGGCCTGAATTATAGTTCCTTAAATTTGATAAATTTTATGAACGTCATACTAGCATTCTTCACATTTACCCACCCCTAACATTCTCAAACTGTCTTCTATTGAAAAATGCAGTACTTTGAGTGTGGTCCGTTACTTTGGGGATAAAGTGCCAACTCAACAGTATGTTATAAAAATCCATTTGGGATTTAATTCCCATCTGTGTCTCCAAGCTCAGCTTCTAACACCTGCCAAAGTCTTCCCTTCCTACCCTATCCCTATTCCCTGCCACACCAAAAGCTTACAGTTCTCTGAAGATGACTCTCCTGCTCACCTTTCTGGCATCTTGACTGCCTGGCTGTGCACCACCGAGTTCCCCACATTCTGCTCAAATGTCCCCTCCTAGAGGCTTCCTAGACCCTCACCCCCAAGTGTGTGTCAAGTGTCCCCACAGACACCCCTGCCTTGCTCCCTGCCTTCCATCCTAGAACCTATTATTTGGGATTGTAAATAGTTTATATGTTTGATACATTATCATGGTAACTTCTAGAGAGCAGTGGCTCCTATTTTAGCCCGATTCCCAGTACCTGGAATAGAAACTGGCACATAGTTTATGCTCAGAACATGTCTGCTGAATAAAGAAATAACTGGGCCCCTTAGGCATTAGAACAGATATTATGTTTCTGCAAGTCCCACCAAGCATTAGAATAGGTATTATGCTTCTGAAATTCCCAAGCTGGACCAGGAATTTGAATATATGTGACTGCATGAGTCTTTTCTAGCCAAGGCCCTGCAACTGTCAGCATCATTACTGGTAAATCCAACGAGATCTTTGACATAAGACATCAAGATCACAACTGACAATGTTTGAGATCCAAAGAGTGAAAAAAATGGCAACATTTCAGAATTTTAAATGCTCAGTAAAATGAATCAAAAGATCAACTAATCACTAAGAGATTTTAAAATATCTCTGGATTTTACCTTTCTTCTCTCCTTCCCTTCCTCCCTACAGTTAGACAAACATTTACTAGGCTTCAGCTGTGTGCTCAGGGCTAGAATATGAATTGGAGAGTTAGAGATGAGTAAGATACAGTCTTGTCCTTCAGGAGCTCAGTGCAAAGTGAGCAGAAAGGCAGGATAAATGGGTAACTATGGTACAGTGAGTATATGGATAGAGTTCATGATGGAGTTTGGGGAGCACAGGGGAAAGGGAAACCATCTAGGTGGGTGATCTAGGAGGGCTTCCTGGGGGAGGAGATTTTATTAGAAATGCACATGTTGGACCTCGTCATTCACATCCAAGAAAATTCAGGTAACATTTGGCTACACAGGAAGCTGAGAAAGGGGAGAGAGGGATCTGTGGGTTGGTCCATACATACCACTGGATTGCTACCATGGGATGGTAGAGACCTCCTAGATCTTACTCATGGTGCTCCCTTCAGAGGGCAGGCAACCGCCAGGGTGAGCTGGGGCTTCTGAGAGTCAATAGGCAGGATTTGAAAAAAAAAATTTCATGTTGGTTTCTTTAGCAGAGAAAGAAGACAGAGCTTGAGCAAAAGTGAAGACTCGACAATTTCAAGGGCTTTTGCCAAAACTGTAAACACCTGGCATTTAATGATCTTTCTGATCTTTAAATTTTAAATAAGCAAGCTCAACAAAGAAGTGGCATGGCACAGTGGAAAGGGGACGGTGTTGGCCCCAGCCATGGTTTGCTATGTGACCCTGGGCAAGTTATGGGACCTCAGTTTCCTGTTCATGTGACCTACTGAGCAGAGGTGAGAATGAGCTCATACACGCAGTGTGCCTGGCTTTGAGCAGCCCCTGATAAACGGTAGTGAGGTCAGGGTGGTTTGGAAGTTGTTCAGTGAATCTCAGTCCCTCCTTACACTCACCACATGGGGAAGAGATTTCTCAATTGCTAGATTCATTATGTCTTCATCAGTAGAACCAGAATTCCTTCCTCACCTATTTTTAATTTCAGACCCTGTGGCTTTATCAGCTCAGTGCTTCTCAACCCCAACTTAGAAAACGCCGCAGGGTATCTATAATTATCTCAATCAGTATAGCAATATTCTTATTTTTAAAAAACCCTCACAATATGGACTTTATTTTCATTCACTTCAATTTATATTATACATTGAAAAACATTCCCTATAAGCCATATGGCATTTTAGGAGGTAGCTGGGAGGTTGCTAGAAAATCAAATAAACAATATCAGAATTTCACAATTCCTGCAAAACCCAGAATTTCTAATTCAGATGAACCTATACGAATCTGGATGTCATTTGCAGAACCTTGGGATCCAGCTGGATGGGATTTACTGGGAATGGATTTGGTGGTTGGCACTGGGCTCCCCGCAGACATCTTTCCCAATAGCTTGGCATCCATCCTTGACCTTGTCATGTTGCCTGAAATTCCAATATTGAGAGATCCGCTGGGGTTAATGAATGTCTCTTTTAAAGAGCCGTATCTGTACTTCTGTGAGAACCATTCACACCTCAGTGTAGCTTAGTTCCCCCTGGAATGTTTCCCAGTAACGCTCTCTGAGATCATCCACGTTGGAGGTTTAGGGGGTTAGGTGGTCTAGGGAGAGGATGGGGTAGAGATGGGGGTAATAAGGAGAGAAAAGGGAAAGGATTATGACACTCCCAGCCCTGCACGAGCTGAGGCAAGTAGCACACACGGTGGCATCTGGAAGGAGAAGAAGTGCTCAGGATATGGGCGGGGCAGAATGAAAACAGGAAGGGATGCTGGGGAGCTGGACAGAAGGGGCCATAGAATGGGTATCATTTCATCACCTTCATTAAACAGTCCCCTTCCCCGGCCTGCCAGTCTTCTCCCTCTTGATAATTTAAAACCATTTTTGAAAATCAACTTTCTCTCTCCCTAGTCCAAGTGAAGGCCACCTCTAGGCATGCCATGGCAGATAATCCCTCAGTGGCATGGCCACCCAGAGAAGTGGGGTGCCCCTGCACAATCTCCATGCAGCACAGCACTCAGAGATCGACGCCTCAATGCTTTTGACTCAAACCAGACACTTCCTTTGTCATTGACGAGTGTAACGCAGTGGCCCTTGTGATAAAAAATCATGAGGCTCTGGAGAGAGTCATAGATTTTTCTACTTCAGAAATGAACATGCACTGTGCACAGCCAACTCTATGTCACAATTTACTTCAAAGTCCTCAGGCCTCTGTGCTCAAGCTTCTGTCCCCAAAAGCAAGGCTGCACTGCAATAATATCTAAAGAAGAGTAAAGCATCAAAGAGGAGACGTGGAGCCTTTGTGATATGGAGGTGTGCTAACAGAGATCATAAGCTGCGGCTGGGGATCCCAGAGAACCAGTTTTCATGAGCTCAATTAAGAGAAAATAGACAAGATGTGCATTGGCAGGCCCACTGACCAGTGGCTCCCCAAACTGGGAAGTGCGTCCATCCCCACTGCAACTGCTCTTCAAGGAGGCAGTTCCTATCCTGACTTTAACACACTATTGTCTCTCTGGGCTG
Organism: Cabassous unicinctus; assembly: GCA_029593785.1. NCBI lineage: Eukaryota > Metazoa > Chordata > Mammalia > Cingulata > Chlamyphoridae > Cabassous > Cabassous unicinctus. The sequence goes on from JAQZBX010052116.1 coordinate 9,983, forward strand.
ATTTTTCCAAAAATCAGCAAATGAACCAGAACCCTGAGGTACCTACCCTTTGCCATCATCACCGCAACAAACCACCCTCACAAAAGAGTGAGTAGGTTCAAGCTGCAAGGGAAGGGCCATACCTGGTCCAGCTTCCAGTGGAACTCTGCGGGTCGGAAGGTGTCGGCCTGGTCAAAGTCCTTCCGCAGGAGGAAGACGAGGCGGCAGTTGTGTACGTATAGGGCGTAGTGATGCCGGTTCATTTCTGAAAGGCAGAAGGAGGATTTGAGGAGTGAGAGAATCCCCATTTCAACCCCTGCCAGAAGAGTCTTCCTGCTACATCACTTAGCACACTTTAAAGGGCAAAGGATTGGGCAGTCTGGTTTTCTCTTTTACAATTAGTGTGGATGAATGCTCTAGAACACACGGTGGAGCTCCTGGCAATGGAAGAGACAGAATCAAGAAAGTCCACAGCAAAACTTTTGCCAAAAAGCCATTTGGCCTTTATATACTGTCCTATCCTCCACTCAGATACTACAACAAAACTAGGTTAAAAATTACTGAGATTTTATATGATGTTATGCATGTTTGTTTGGTAAGTTCACAACTTTTACTATATACTTATTGTTTATGTATGTTCATGTATGAATGATATACTTCAATAACATTTTATTTAAAAATTACTCAGATTAAGTTATTTTTATTTTTTTTCATTGCAACTATTTCTGGGCTAAGGGGGCTCTCTGGCAATCACACCAGCCACTCTGAGTTCCTTTAATATAGTTGACTTCTCCTTGAACTCTAGGCTTTTATTATTTGTCATCAGGCTGGACAGCAGTGACCACAGAGCACATTTCCTTTCTCTACCCAATATAGGCCAAGGGGAGCTGCCTCACTTTTAGCTGCTGGACAGAGGGGCTCGATAAATTTTCCAGCATTAGACATAGTTCACTGAATTTCCAAAGCAATGAATAACCATCCCTTTCTCAATACACAGGCAATTGATGGGAATTTTTCCTCGCCGCTATGAAAACTTCCTTTCCTGTTTAGGAAATCCCATGTTCTGTGCCTTATGCCCTGGAGCCACAGATACACAGAGAACTCACATTTTACTCGATTTCAGCACACACAGAAATCTCCCACCAGGCACACACTCCACAGATGCTGGCTGGATGAGCAAGTGACAAGGTGAGATGGAAAGAGCATGGGCCCTAGACTGAGAATTTGGGTTGAGCTGATTCTCTGGTTGACCTTACGAGACTTATTTAGCCTCTAAGAGCCTCAGTTTCCTTCACTGTATCACGACAGGTTTGCTGGCTTATCCTATGATCATGAGACCAGAATATTGTGATGGGCTCCTTGCCCATGAGGTTTGGGTGGGATGGCTCAACACTAAGCCCATTTCTAGGGATGGGTCCTCATTGGTTCAGGTCAGAGAGGCTCATGCATACCCCCTGCCACAATGGCTCTTTCAGGACGCAGAGCCAAGCCAGTAGGGCAGGGCATTCTCCTGGCCACACAGCTCATCAGGATTTGGCAAGTCACCCAATTCAGGCTCACGACATGAGAGCCTTTCTCAGCATTTCTGGAAAAGAACCTATCTCTTTTAGTAGAAAGTGACACTCTCTTTCCCTCTGGAAGTTGTAGTATGTAACTGGGAGGACTGGGGCTGCTACAGTCATATACTCTGACATTAAATGGACACACTTGTGGGGGCAGATCTGAGAGAGTTGCAGAGAAAGGGAGTCAGGGCCTTGAGCACACTTTGCTTGAAGCCATCATAGCTCTGGCTGTTTTCAGTTACAGGAACCCCACGTTTCCTTTTATTATTTTGATTATCTTGGCTATTTGACATCAGTTTAATCTGCATTTCCTGTTTCTTGTAACTGAAATCATCTTAATTGATATATGAGGAAACGTCTGTAAAGCATCTGCCCAGAACAGATGCTCGACAACCGTTAGTTATTATAAGGACTATTCCACTGCTTCGAGACCACAACAACATAATGAAGTGGTGTCAGATGCTGTTTTCACAAAAGCTCAGCCCTTCTTCAGAACTTAGCTAAACAATGGCGGGAAGGAGGACAGTCAGGCGCCAAGTGTGGCAGGACTGGCCTGGACCAGCCTCTGGTGACCACTCAGCCTCCGGATTGGCAAAACGTCCAAGCTTGGTTATGAGGATGTCACTATTTCTTGCCCCCTTCACAGCTGTACATTTATAACTGATTTCCTATAGTTCTGGATGATAACTGTAAGGAAAAGGTAGGAGAAAGAGTTTTTACCTTTATTTTTGTTTGAAGCCAGGAGGAGGTTGGGGGCGCTGAGGAGGTGGAGCAAGAAGATAAAAGAACAGACTTACTCTGCTAGAGCATCTTCTTACCCAGGAGGTTTCCTCCTCCCCGGCTTCCTTCAGTCTGAACAACTGGAGTCAGTATACACACCAGCGCCATTGGTTTATGGGATGCTGACATGATACGCTCAGGAAACAGCGTTATTTCTTTCCTGTCTTTAGGTGCTCTTTGTTGAAGCTTTCTTTCTTTTTTTTTTGTCCATGTCTCTGGCAGGTCCTAAAGCCTTCCAGTTGCTTTCAGATATTAGAACAATCTCACATGGCTCGATCCAAATCAAAACTCTCATCCAATTAAAAGCTCTGCCTCTCTCCTTCGCTCGGTCTTGACCCTGGCTTCGTGGTCAACGGGAGGGAAAGGATGGGTGAAGTCTGTACCTCCATTCTACTTGCTCACCTCCTCATCCCCGGGCTGCTCCTGGATCCAGTCATGGTCAGGGCAGAGGGAAGAGGCATGAGAGGGAAAGGAACAAGAATGTCTCTTTATAAAGCTGGTAGAATGTGTCATTTTCTCATGGACGTCAAATGTCCTCTGCCATCACGGGTATCTACCATGGGTTCCTTCATGGATGCACTAAATGTTTTTGAGAGGTCCTGTAGAGCTCTCCACAGTCTACCCACAACCATCAAAGTAAGATTGGGCCATGATAAAATATATTTTTCAGTCCTCCTTCCTCTTCAAAGAGGGCAGACTAGCTAAAAATCTTTATGCAATAATTGGTAAGACATAGTCTATTTCTTGTTGGTGTGGGGCACTTGTGCCAGCTCCAGGCCTACATCTGTTGACCTTCTTCTCCATTTCTGGTGTGAGTGATGCTATTTCCAGCCAACCTTTCATGGTTCTTCCTCAGCTCCTGCTCTCTCTCAGTAACTCCTTCCCTGCTCACACAGCTGCTCCTTTGCTGGGTGTCCCTCCTCCTGGCATGCAACCCTCTTGACTCTAACCTTGCCAATTTCTGGATATCCATTTGACTCACAAGAACAATAACAAAAACAACTGTGTCCTGCCCAACTGTGGCAGGGAAACTGCATCCCCTGCTGTTCCTTTATCTTCACACCGTCACCAAGACAGTCACAGTCATCCTCTTGCCTTCAAACCCTCTAAGCAAGAGTCAGGCCCCAGCTTTGATGCATCCTGAACTTCTGGATGCAAGTCAGACTCGCCCAGAACTGTCTTGGACTCCACTCTGACACCAGCCTGAAGCAGACCAAGGGTTTTTGCAGCTCAGTCATTATGCAGCTGGGGGTGAGATTCCCACCTCCTCTTTACAGTAGACAATCCCAGTCTCTCTGTGTGGTTGTCTGGGAGCCCTTCACTTGTCTTGGGAGTGAGGGAGCACTCCTTCCCTTTCCCACTAGGTGGAGGGACCATCACAGCACCCTCTACCAGCTGCTAATTCTGCCTCTCTCAGGTGGTGATTACTGGGCCACCTCTTGGCAAGCCTTTCAGAGAAGTGGCTGTATGTGACCACTGATCATTCATGGTTCTCAGGTGAAACTCAAGAGATAACAAGAGGGCTGCATGCCAGGAAGAGGGGCTCCCAGCAGAGAACTAGTTGTGTGTGTGAGAGAGGAGTTACTGAGAGAGGGCAGAAGCTGCAGAGGAACCATGAAAGGGCAACTTAAAGAGTGTCACTCATACCGGGATTGGAGAGGTAGGGTCAACAAAGGTGAATCTGGAGCTAGTACAAGAACGCCTACAATATCCTCTTATGCTCCTGCTTTGTCCCACATCCTCTGTGGCTGTGTCCTTACTCAACCAACTGGGACATTATAGGCAGCCACCAGGAGGACTGGACTACAGACTCACCTGTTTTATCTGAGTTGCAGAGGATGGTTTCCTTCTCAGCTCTCATGCCTGGGCTGGGGCCATGTTTCATCCACATGGTGATGGTGAATTGGTCAGTCAGGTTCTTGGGCACAATCCCATCAGGGATCTTGGCACCCTGCTTGCCATCAAACTTGAATATCATCTCACTGTTGTCCACCAGCAGTCCCGCAGTCCAGTTGGTAGCAGCACTGGGGGGCGGCAAGAGGTCGATGATGCCAGAGGAGGCTCCTGCAGGGGACAGAAGATAGAAGGAGCAAAGGGTCATTCCTCCTGGGAGGACCTTCTGATTTTGTTCATGGGTCAGGATGAACCACTCAATGTACTTAGATCCTTGAACTGGGTGACTTGAGAACAAAGGTCAAATGCTACCCTAGCCTCTGAGTTGCTCATAGTCTGCTTGAGGTGTTGTCAATAACTTACAGACAAAAATTGGTGCAATTGTGGCAAGACAGCACACAACAAAAATCTCACACAGTCAAAATGACCCTTGAAAATCCCTTGGGAACGTGCCATATTGGAAATGGATGTACTTCTTTGAAAGGTTCAACCCAGTCAGTTTTCCATCCAGTCTTGGATCATTTACTGGGCCTAGTGTTGAGCACCCCTTAGCTTGCAATTCAAGATTATGTTATTTGAAAATCATGTATCCTTGTGGTCCAGATGCTCGCTTACCATTGTGAGTGGCTCACCCTAGGAGAGGCCTCCAGGAACTGTGGTGTCTGAGGGGGTGGGAGATTCAGGGTCTCCCAGTTCATGCTCATGCTTATGCTATCAAGGGGAAGTATGGGCAGAGTTACCTGCATTATTTACATGGTCTTGCTCCTGACACACAGTAGGGATTCAGTTAGTATCTTTAACTCTCTTTCTCCCATGGGATGCTTTGGGCCACCCTCCAATGCCTCCCTCAGCCTGCCCATCCAGCCTCTTGTCCATGACCCACACCTCCCATCAACACTTTCCTGCTCCAGTCCCATGGCCCTGGATCCTGGTTTGGTATTCATTTTCCTTATCTGATAAATGAATTCACACTAATGTTTTAATGACTAACAAAGCCTTAAGGGTAGCATCTGACATAGGTATTTGAATTATAAAGAAAGAAAGAAATTTATCATGGAGTTAGTAGGCAGAGACTTGTGGGAGTTTGGGAGTGCGAGATAGGTGGGATTTAAGAACAAGTTCATTTTCCTAATTATTCCTCCCTCCCCCAGATTAATACAACTTGTATTGATTTAAAATTAAAAAAAAAAATTAAATCAATTTTATTAAAACATATTCATATACCGTAATTCATTTAAAGTGTACAATCAGTGGCATTTGGTATAATCACAGAGTTGTGCATTCGTCACTTCAGTCAATATTAGAGCATTTTCATTACTCCAAAAAAAAGGAAAGAAAAAACAACAACAAACAAATTAACACACAAAAATCTTACTCCTTAGTAGTCACCTCTCAATCTCTCTATCCTTCCCCTGCCGTACATAACTGATAATCTATTTCTGTCTCTATAATTTTATATTTACATTTCGCATAGTAGAGTGAAACAATATGTTATACTTTTTGTCTAGTTTCTTTCTAGTTTGCTTCCTTTTTTACCATTGATGGAAGATTATTAATATATTACTATACACTACTGTCCATAGTTGGTTTTGGTTGCCCTTTTGCCCAAATATCATTCTGATATTAACCTCTTGTAACATTAATGCACATTTATTCTGCTTCAGAGAAAAACATTCTTATAGATGCACTATTAACCATATTCATTTTTCACAAGGTTTGCTATGCTATACAGTCCTATGTTTCATTTTTTAGCTTTCCTTCTAGTGAAATACATGTCCTTAGACTTTCCCTTTCAACCACTATCATACCCATATATTAGCGCTGTTAATTATAAACACTATGATGTGCTTTCACCATTTCTACTCATTTCCAAACATTTCCAAACAACCTTTGTACCAATTCTGCACAGATTAAGCCTCAGCTTTCCATTCTCTAACCACATTCTATTCTCTGATGACTTATATTCTAGCAATTAACTCCATGAGTTTGCTCAATATATTTAGTTCATAATAGCGAAATCAAACGATGTTTGTCCTTTTGTGTCTGACTTGCTTCACTGGACATAATGTCCTCCAGGTCCATCAATATTGTTATATGCTTCATGACTTCATTTCTTCTTATGGCTGAATGATATTCTATCGTGTGTATATACCACCGTTTGTTTATCCATTCATCAGTTGACAGACATCTGGGTTGTTTCCATCTTTAGGCAATTGTGAATATTGCCACTATGAACATCTGTGTGCAGATGTTTGTTCGTGTCCCTGCTCTCAGATCTTCTGGGTATATACCTAGTGGTGGTATTGCCAGGTCACCTGGCAGATCTATATCTAACTTTTTTAGGAACTGCCAAACAGTCCTCCACAGTGGCTGTACCATTCTGCACTCCCACCAACAGTGAATAAGCATTCCTATCTTTCCACCTCCTCTCCAACACTTGTAGTGTTCTGTTTTTTTAATAGTGGCCATTCTAGGAGGTGTGAAATGGTATCTCATTGCTGCTTTGATTTGCATTTCCCTAACAGCCAGTGATAATGAACATTTTTTTCATGCTTTTTTTTTTTTTGCCATTTATATTTCATCTTTAGAAAAATGTGTATTCAGGTCTTTTGCACCTTTTTAAATTGGATCATGTAATCCACTGAGTAGTCTGATGGAGCTAAGTTAATCAGAATACCCTGGCTGTTCTCTGCATCAGCCAGGCTTTGCTGTATCTGGCAGTCAGGAGAGAAGTAAGCCCCAGATGCAGGTCCCTTCTGAAGCCGAGTGCTCAGATGCTAATGCCTGGTTCTTTGACTAGATCTGGGACCAAGGCCTCCATTGATGACTGTTGTGTCGGTGCCCATTCCTCCCTTCCCGCCGTCAGGTCAAGTAGTGCCAGCGTAGCTGGGCTGGAATGCTGTGAGAACCCAGTGGCCGAATTACGAGTCCAGAGCTGCCTTGGGCCACACGAGAGCTGGCTCTGGCACTGTCCTCGGGACTCCTGCCTGTGCTGAGGGGGAAGCCCTTGGGAAGGGTCTGAGGGCTGCGTGCTGACTGCAGGCGCCAAGCTCCTGTGCAGAGGGTGGTCCCCTTTCCTGTGTGCCTTGATGCCTTGGGAGTGCCTTTGTTCATCTCTTCTGTCCCTTGCTGGCTCTGTGTGGAATAGCCCTCACTTCCCTGAACTCTGTCTCTGTTCACGTGTCTTTTCTCAGTCTGCAGAGTTAGTTTCTGTGAGTTGCATTTGGGGTTTGAGAAAAACAATGTACAAGTTCTTTGTTGACAAAGCACTTTCAATTTATAGTCATGTAGGAAACTAAGAAATGAAAATCAACTTAAAGAGTAGCGGTATTTCTCGTTGGGTTTAACTTGAACCCATTTTGCTTGCGGCTAGAAATTATGATTTTGTTAAAGATATAATTTACTAAAATTTGACATGGTGTTCTAACAGTGAGTCAGTTGTCTTGAGGATTATTCTGATTTATAAATAATTCTGATAGACATATTTTCTTACATTCAGGCCGAAATAAATGCATGCTTCTAGCATATGTAATGTAAAAACTCCAGAGGATAAGTTTACACTTAAAAGATGTTGTTTTTCTATTTTTGAATTTCTTATTTTCCCATTTTTGGTAGTGGGGTCCAGGGGGAGCATAATATTTGTATAAAGAAATCACCCTAGAGGGACATTTATTTTCCAAGGTGACATTGAATCCATGCTCCTGGTTTCATATGTTGTTTGTGTGCTTTGCCTAAACTCAAGACTGAGGATTGAAGGAAAATCAAGAAGTTGATTCCTATTTGGTCTTCATGCATAAGCTCTTTTAGATGACACTTATTTTGCTAAACTTGATTAATTAAAGTAAGACCCTTTCTTGGAACGGTATGCTCAACGCCTGCCAGTGTTTCCAAGCAGAGTTCTTGTTCATTTCTTCAGAGAATCACTCAGAATCGCTTTCATTCAGCAGGAAGACTAGAGAGACACCTGTTCTGCCTGAGCCCTTTACGAGTGCTTGCTTAAGAGGGCTCAGCACTGCCCCCGTGTTCGATGCTTACACTCTGCTCAGCATACTTAGCTCGCTAAAAAATAGTCTGTGTATTGGAAACCTGATTCCAATCCAAACACCTCCCACCCCCAAATTACAGACAGAGTTGATCATCTATTTCCTGTGTTCTTGGACTCCTGTGTAATCTGGGATCAGAGTAGACAACATTTTGTTAACCTTTAATTCTGTAAGCTCCTTCTGTTTTCTTCCTTTGACCTCTGACCACGGCAAAACCAAGGAGTCAAAATGGTGAGCTCTGCTGCTCACAGGCATCCGCTTAGTGACATGACCTGATGACTTGACTTCCTTCCAGCTGCTCTGCTGGCCTGCTGAAGCCAGCGCTGTGCCTGGTGCTGGGTTGCCTGGGATCCCTGGACTTGGCGGGCACCTCTGACTTCATGGCCCTTTGTCTGGCTCCCACTGGCATTAGTGAAATTGAAGTAGCTCCTCAGAGTGTAGGTGCATTAGGTGCTGGGAGGTGCATTCCACCCCAACTTTTAGTCCAGGAGGTAAGGGAGTGTAACCGTTGGCCAATTTGATGTAATTATGAATTTCAAAAATATAATTGGATCATACTTGTAAACTGATCTGTTAATCTGGGCATGATTAGGTTATGATTAGGGTGTTGAGCCCCACCCCTTGGTGGGTGGGGAATCAAATATAAAAAAGCATGGCAAGAGCAGTTTTTGAGAAGCAGTATTTTGAGAAGCAGTTTTGATGTTAGAAAGAAGGCCCCAGGAGCAGAGAAGCAAGCCATTCGCCTGATCGTCTACAGCCGACCTTGTGGAGGAATCAGGAGCTAAGCCCGGAGAGAAACGCAGCCCCGGGAAGAGAGGAACCCCAAAAGCCTGAACCCTGGCAAACGCCGGCAGCTGTCTTGCTCTAACACGTGGCAATGGACTGTGGTGAGAGAAGAAACTTAACGCTTTATGGCCTGGTATCTGTGGACTTCTACCCCAAATAAATACCCTTTATAAAGACCAACCCATTTTTG